>APFE031719517.1:68882-87505 GCA_000404065.3 Pinus taeda
ATACTCTATTAAGCTGTAATACAACAAGTTCAGAATCTAACCTCACTATCAAACTCCGAATCCCAAATGAAATAGATTCAGATAATAACTCAATCATTGCACTATACTCTGCAATGTTGTTTGTTGTTTGGCCGAGTTTTACCCCACACATAGATACCAACTCGTTATAGGGCGAATAAATAACCCAAGCTGTGGAAGAAATATTCTGTGTACTACAACAAGCACCATCAGCGAAACCAATGTATGTTTGGAGAGGCGTCGACATTTGCGATATCAAGAGTAAAACTAAGATAAGCAGAAATAATGACGAAAAACACTCTCTAAGCTAAGCACACTTTTTAATCTAAAACACATCAGCTAGAAAGAAAACTAACCTAACTAAAAATCTCCACACTCATTTTAAGCATAATACCTCTTCAGGTAAAGACCATTTCTGGGTTTACCTAAAGAGACCCCGTCAAAGTCTACCAATTCATAGGCCCTGTCACGCGGAATGAGTCGATCTTGCGGACGCGATAGACCTTCCTAGAATCTAATGAAGACCTAGTGACAAACAAACCAACCAGACACTATCTTTCTCTAAATGTGCTTTATAAATAATGGCACACAAATGTGTTTAAGGCCTACCTCATGTCCAACGCAAGCTTGGGGATGCCTTCGCTCCTTTGGTCCAAGTAAGTTCCTTTGTCACAAACCTGCAAACAAAAACAAGGAAAATGATTAAATAGCACCTAAATAACCAGTATTATAAAACATATTCAACATGAAAGTCAAGGAGTCCATGAAACAAATAACATCAGATACTTGTTGAGAAAAATGAGCTTGATTGTATTAATTCAAAAGGAGAAGAACCTTACAACCTTTGCCTGACGCTGTACAAGCTCCTTCCAGGGTCCAACAAGAAGTCTCCTCTACTTTGACAAGCTTCACTCACTCCCCAATGAAACCAAAAAGGTATGTGATCTCTCCTCTTAAGCTCAAATAGGAAGTCTTGATTTCACTAGCATTTACCCTCAAAAGTTCAGCTTCTAACCTCTCAAGCCACTGACCCAATGCCTCAATTTATAGTGCAATGGAGATCAGTACCACGTCCTCCTTCAAAGGGATAGAATCCTCCTTCAAAGGGATAGCTCCTCTTAACAAGGGATTAGTTCCTCCTCTTATGGGATGCATGAACCACTTGGAGCGAACAATCCACGTCAGAAATCCTTCTAGAAAACTCTAGAATTAAACGTGAGTTTTTTAAGATAAAAATTGCGCCTTTTGACTTTCACAGGGGTACGCACCCTTCCCTTTACATACAGAGCATATAAGTACGCAGATATCCTGAACAAAAGGTGTGGGCCCGTAGGCAAAAGTGAGAGAAAGTGCGGAACCAGAGTTATATTGCTTTTTGATGTCTTTCTCTCATTTATAAAGCTTGTTTTGAAGAGATGAGGTGTGAGACTTGCTTAGGAAGCTGGCATAGGTGGTGATGGACCCATACCCACTGCAAGTAATCAAGATGATGATATTTTTGTGTAACAATGATGTCACATGTAAGGATTGCGACACGATCGCAAGATGATGGAAGTAAGATTCCTCTCAGTGGCAAGGAAGCGAAATCTTCTAATTCCAATCCATCAACCTCAGCTCTGTCTGGTTCTGCTCTGCTACAGATCGAGAAACCAAATCCCGACTTAGTAATCAAACCACCCGCTAAGGGTATACTTCGAAATTCAGCTTTCAATCCACATGCGAGAGCTGCTCAGAACTATAACATTGTTGAAGATTTAGCTGTTTCCCCTTCAGCAATGTCGGGTTTGGAAGTGCTACAATCTTGTCCAGCACAGCGTAAAATGCTATTGTCGGCTATAGGAGCTATTGATCTTTTGGACTCAAAACTCATAGTCTTCGATTTAGAAAATAGTACACCTCGTTTACCTCATCAAATGGCTTTCTAGATTCCAGTGTTAGTAAAAAACAGACCTTGTTTTAGGATTGTGATTGATGAGGGAGCTTCAACGTGTATTATGTCGATACAGTGTTGGAAAACCCTTGGTTCTCCCACACTTAATCAAACCCCGACGATTCTGAAGGCCTTTGATGGCCGAGGGTTTCATCCTTATGGCATCTTGCAGGACTTATCTATAGGGGTTGAAGGAAAAATTGTTAATCTATATGTGGAGCTGATTGATGCCCCTCTGGATTACAACCTTCTTTTGGGTCGTAGCTGGTCTTACGTCGTGACTGTTGTTGTTTCATCGATCTTTCGGCTTATTAAATTTCCACACAATGGAAAGACCGTTACAATAGATCAGTTAACTTACTTTTCGTCCGACCCATCCTTTGCTGAGAGTATTCAACATGTTGGTAAAACCACTATCCCTTATAAGGATGTTGGGGTGGGATTAGTTAAAGATTTGGGTTTACTCGGAACTTTTTCATTTCCTCCTCCCAACGTACCGTCTCCTTTCACGACCATTCATATGATTTCGTCAGAATCCATAGTTCTTGACAATCCTTGGATCGTTCCATTCGATTCTGAGGTGGACTCTCTTGGCGATGCCATGCCTTTAAGTCCCTTTGAAGTTGCTTATCAGGCAGTACAATCATTTTCTGACTCAAGTTCAACTAGCCTTGATATAGTGAATGAGATCCATGGAAAATCACTTTCAATCTCAACCTCAGATTCGACAACCTTTTCGAAAACCGTTCACACCGATGAAAAAATTCAGGAACTGTTGTCTGTTGATGTATTACCATGGGAAGATCTTCATCATCAGTCTTCGTTTTTACCTGAGATTGATCATTTTGAAAATGATTTTTCATCTATTTTTACCGCTGAATATGTCCAAGAACCGCAAAATCCATTGAAACATCCTGATTCTGAACAAAATTTATCCAATATTTCTTGAACGGTTCCTCTCGACATTTCAGTCAAACCTGGGATTGTTGAAAACATTCACATAGGTGCTTCTTGTATGGACACTGAAGTCAAAACATATAAAGCCCTATTTCAAGAATTTTGTGACGTGTTTGCCTGGTCCTATGAAGAAATTCCAGGAATTGATCCTTCAATCGTTGTTCATGAGATCAAAACCTACCCGGATGCTAAACCTGTCTGGCAACGTTTGCGTCAGATACACCCACGGGAAGTTGCTACCATCAACGCAGAAGTTGAGAAATTACTTAAAGCAGGTTTCATTTATCCAATTCCTTTGACAGATTGGGTATTGAATATTGTTCCAGTTACTAAAAAACAAGGGACAATAAGAATATGTATTGACTTTAGGGATATTAATCGTGCTTGTCCTAAGGAAAATTATCCCACACCCTATATCGATCAAATTATGGATGATTGTGTCGGCAGTGAAATTTTCTCCTTTATGGATGGTTTTTTCGGTTACAATCAAATTAAGATTCTACCTGCCGATCAACCAAAAACGGCATTCATCTGTCCATGGGGGACATTTGCTTATTGCAAGTTACCTTTTGGATTGAAGAACGCCAGAGAAACTTTTCAAAGGGGTATGTCTTATGCGTTTCATGACATCAAGCACATTGTGAAGCCTTATCTCGATGATTTACCAACTCATTCATTACGCAGAGCCGACCATCTCACTCACTTATGAGCAATTTTCATGCGATGTAGGCATTATCGGATTAGGCTGAATCTGCACGTGTGTTTTCTCTATAGAAACGGATCATTTAATGGGATTTGTTGTATCCAAAGCCAGCATTCATGTCGATCCTTCGAAGGTCAAAGCCATCGTCAAGTTACCACCTCCTTCGACTCTTCGCCTGCTCCAGATTTTGCAAGGGAAAGTAAACTTTTTACATCGTTTCATTCATAACTACGCCGAGATTACAAAAGGTTTCACTTGGTTGTTGAAACAGAATACTCCATTCTTTTGGGACGAGATAGCTAACAAATCTTTCGATGCACTTAAATATGCGTTAACCCATGCGTCGTTATTGCATCCTCCCAACTACAACCAGGATTACTTCTTGTACCTCGCCGCTTCCCATTCCACCATTGGGATGGTTTTAGTTCAACAGGATGAATTTGAAAGTGAACATGTGATCTATTATCTTAGTCGAAGTCTAACTCCAACTGAGTTAAAATATTCAGATGTGGAGAAATTGGCCTTAGCTGCAGTCCAAGTTGTTCAGCGATTTCGTCATTACATTTTGTTACGCAAAACCACGGTCATTTCTGACTGTAACCCTATGCAATACTTTTGACTAAACAAATGTTAGGGGGCAAGTATTCCAAATGGATTGTCATCCTGCAGGAATTTGAGAAGGCCAAGTCAAAGAAGTCTTTGGTTTTTACGGAATTAATGTGTGACTTCCCTCGTGCTAATACTGAACATGTGGCGGAAGAACCCATTGCGGATGAATCCTTGTGCCTTATCAGCACTGTTGACCCATGGTATGGAGGTATCATTGTCTATCTCTAGACCCAATCTTTTCAACCAGACATTTCACGATCTCAGCGCCGGAAAATATGATTCCAATCCCAACCTTACACTATTATTAGAGATACTCTTTATTTTCGTGGGGTGGATTCTATTTTCCGTCGTTGCCTTACTGATGATGAGGCTAAAAAGGTTCTTAATGACTGTCACTCTGGAGCGTGTGGCGGTCATATGTCTGGGTATGCCACAGCCCAAAATATTTTGTGCGTTGGTTATTTTTGGTCGTCCTTATTCAAAGATTGTATTACTACAGTCCAGAAATGCCACAATTGCTAAACATTTTATCGTAAGATGCGCACTCCACCTGCTCCTCTCCACCCTATCAATTTCGTTGGTCCATTCGCAATATGGGGTATTGATTTTATTACATGTAACCCTCACTCGGCCGGGGGGCATGTGTATATCATCCTTGCAGTAGATTATTTTACCAAGTGGGCTAAGGCGATGCCTACATTTTCGGCAGACGGAAAAACTGCTGCGATTTTCGTTTTCAACCATATAATTGCTAGGTTTGGTGTTCCCCAAGTGATTATCACTGACCATGGGAGTCATTTTCAAAACATCATGATGACTGAACTTACAGATCATCTTGGCCTGCGTCACGATAGTTCCACTCCATATTACCCACAGGAAAATGGTCTGGTTGAAGAAATCAACAAAGTTCTAGTCACCATGATCCAACGAATCATTGGGATTCATAGGTCGAATTGGCATAACATGTTATTTTCAGCGCTTTGGGCGTACCGAACCTCAGTCAAAACATCAACAGGTTTTACTCGCTTTCAACTGGTTTACGGTTTAGAGGTAGTATTACCCATTGAATGCAAAATCCCGTCATTACAAATTGTCGTGCAATTATTACCAACCACTTCCGAAGAGGAAAAACGTTTATTATACTTAGCTCAATTAGATGAGAATCGACGTAATTATGCATTAGCTGTCGAAACTCATGCCAAAAGGATTAAAGCTCAGTATGATCGGAATGTTACACCCCGCAATTTTTCAGAAGGAGACCTAGTCTCACTTTACAATCAAGCAAACAATAAGCTAGGGGCTGGAAAATTTGTACCCATGTGGCATGGTCTGTATATTATCAAGTGAAAGCTGGCAAAAGGGGCCTATGATTTAGAAGATTTTGACGGTGTCTCTTTAGGTAAACCTAGAAATGGGCTTTATCTAAAGCGATATTATGCTTAAAATATTAGTGTGGAGATTTCTTAGACTAGTTTCTTTTTAAGTTTGGTGTGTTCTTAGATTAAGAATGTGTGCTTTACTTTAGAGAGTGTTTTTCATTATTGTTTCTGCTTATCTTGGTTTTACTCTTGATATTGCAGATGTCGACACCTCTCCAAACATACATCGATTTCGCTGATGGCGCTTGTCGTAGTACACGGAACATCTCTTCCGCAGCTTGGGTTATCTATTCGCCCTCTGACGAGTTAGTATCTATGCATGGGGTAAGCCTCGGTCAAACAACGAACAACATTGCAGAATACAGTGCAGTGATTGAATTATTATCTGAATCCATTTCATTTGGAATTCAGAGTTTGATTGTTAACTTAGATTCGAAACTCGTTGTATTACAGCTTAATCGAGTTTATGCTATTAGAAATCCAGTGTTAATACGATTATTTTTTAGAGTCTGTTTTTTGGAACGAGAATTTGATTACATAGAATATTAGCACATTCCAAGATATTTAAATACATTAGCAGAAGCAATTGCTTCTCGAATGTTAAATAGACATTTGCATTAAATCAAACAGTAAATTTAAAAACATCTCATAACATGTTTTGCAAGATAACCATAATAATAATATAGCATAGCATAAGAGTGTGTCAAAATATACATCGTCCTCGATCATAAGTTGAAAAACACCTTATGATCAGCAAAAATGATAGTATAAAAAGTCCAAAAAAGAGTCTACAAGGCAATCGTCCTATCACTGGTGATGATCCCGCTAAGACACCACTACTCGGGCCACCCTACAAAGGAACCTCCTAAAAGGTCCTGGGACCCCAATCACATAGCGCTAAAGTCTAAGAGGAATGTCATCTATGCTGGTCTCCAGAATATCTGTGGTCAAGCACTCTAGATGACTCTCCAACTCAGCCAAGGTCTCTATTGATTGGTCCTGTGGGGTCGGTGCTGCGACAGCTAGTTGTCTTTGATCATAGGGCTGGAGAGTGGCTGTTCGTCGTGGACCCACATCTGCATTTAAAACTTTTACTATTAGTTTTGGGACAATTTTAAAAAAAAAAAAAATATATATATTATAAATTAAATATATATTATATTATATATATTCAAATGTTGAAAACAATTTTGCCTCTATCATCCCATTGCTCTCCTGGTGGAAGAGCCATGTCAATATCACCACAATAATCCATCCCAGCGTATGGAAAATCCTGGATAACAAAGAGTTGGTTCTCTAACCAATGGAAATACTCTGGTGTGAATCGAACAACCTCGGTACCCTCCTCAAGATGACGGGCCATGACTGCAACCCATTGCATAACCCGAGGATCTCAGGGAAGTCTAGCCTCAACAGTGATTTGATGTGGAACCAGCATAGGTACCCTCTCTAGGGCAAAGCTGACAACTAAATAACCATATCCAAAGTTCTTTAGCTGTCCATTCTTCGCCCTAGTCAATTGGCCCTTCACATTGGCCAATACAGCATCACGCCAGTTGAAGATGGTGCCTCGAAAGCAGTCTACTGCCATGCACATCTGGGAACATGTAGCTAGATGCAATGTTGCGCTCCCGCAGAGTCTGGTAACAGTAAAGGCAATCACTTTTAGTTCAGGACGGGATATGGTTTTAACATCTATCTGTTTGTCCAGATTCTGGTTATTACAGAACTCTAGTCGGAGACTAGCGACAAATTGCCACCTGGCCTAGATCCGAACAGAGATAACTCCGCGCCACTCTTGGGAAAGCCAGTCAAAAATTTTATATCATCTGGCTCGATTTCGAGCTGGTTGCCACCAATTATGAAGCACTGGTCCTGCGTGCTCCACCTGTTAACCAGCCATTGTAGAAATTCTACTTGTGCCCTCATGCCAGGTATGGTCCAAAATTTGAATAGCCCACATGCTCTCAATTCCTATAATGAAGGTGGATGGAGTAATGCAGCTTGATCCACGTCCTCGTGCTCTCTTTCCCACCAAACAAGCATCTTGTGTACCTACATTGCAAAATAGGTGGATTAGAATTTTCATATCAAAATTCTATGGGGAGAAAATGAGGAATCTAGGGTTTAAAATCCGTGTTTCGCGGGGTTCGCACCCATCCCTTTAGAGACAGTGCGTAGGTGCACACTTCTCCTTAAGGACAGGTGTTCACCCCAACTTTTCTCTGTGCACAGAAAAATCGGGATGCGCAGGGGCCACATGGCGCCCCCACGCAACTGCCACAGGCGATTTTTTGCCCTAATTTTCCTCTAAAAATCAATTTCTAAACCCTAAAACAAAATTTTAAACAGATGAAATGCAAGTCAGGGACAAAGTGGATTACCTGGAGAAGACGGTTCTCAATTCCAGCGGTCGAATTTTTCGCAATCTCCACAGGAAGTTTTTTACCAAAAGCTCTTACTTTTTACTCCAAAGGCAAACGGTAAAAATGAACTTGTAAAAGCCCTTTTTATAATATTTTTTGAATAAATAAATTAATTTATTTTTTTTTTACTTTGAAAAGGTCATTTTTGGTGCATTTTTATTATTTTTAAAATAGATATGAGTAATGTTTGCAGTTTTTGTGCAGAATATTGGGTATTCAGGTGAAATTGGTCATTTTCAACAAAAAACACGGGAGTCCTCTTTAAGCTCTTTTCTAACTCGTAAAATATGAAAAGATTGTCAAGTTTTTATTTTTAGACTCGTTAAAACGGAATTAAAAAGACGGTCCTTTTACAGCTCTTTTCCGACCGTATAAACATGAAAAGATTGCCGGACCCTTGTCGTTTCAATTTCGATATTGGTAAGAAAATGACGTGTTTTTGATCACTTTTTTACTTTTTCAGATTGAAGGCACTAATTATGAAAAGTACTCCTTGATCGTAATGATCAAGCGGTTCTCTCAAGTATTATTTTATACTTTTTTGGGCTTGGGAGACACAAATTTATGAAAAAGGACAACCATGGAGTTTTCTTAAGTTTTTCTTCTGACTCCCTAAAATTGAAAAAAGTCGAGTTTCTCCTATACTGGACTCGCTAAAATTTAACAGTAAAGGGCTTGTTCAGTTACAAACAGGAACGAACCACTCCTTCTTAGGGTTCGAATCTAAACTAAGTTAGACTCATCCGAAGGATGAGCTTATAACCAAGCAAATGTTATCCTCCTCAAGCTTGTCAAAAATAAAGAGGTACTTGCCAGAAATGGTGGGGGAAAAGAGAGAAAAATGAACCTGTTTGTCATACTTTGTGTTTGAAAATCTTTCCATCACTCTTGAACACGACACTTTTATCCACCTGGGTTGGGAAATCCTTTACCTAACAGTTAGTCAAGCCACATTGAAAGTCTTCAGCCGGTTTCCGGGTATTAGCTTTTGGTCAACTGTCACCAAGCCATCTGCAGTGTCGTTATGTGTTCAAAAGGTCTCTGCAAATAAACCATTCACCTGCAAAATATTTTTCATCCATCATTGACCATCCCTGAGTTAGTTCTTGCCAAATATATTTCTTCAAACTTGATCTATGATTTCGTGTTATGGGCTTGCCTATCATTTTCTATCGATTCCAACTCATTATCTAGAAAGATGATCTAGAAATCGTCAGTACCTTGGAATATGCATGCCTCAATGGCAGGTCTCTCACCTTTGACAACAGGTTGCATCATTGACCTTCGATCAATGGATTCTGTGACGTGTTCGACATCAACTCATTCATTCACATTTCATGGATTGTACTGAGTACTTTGAGGGCCATTGACATTACTGGTGGTTCCTCTCACACTTGTTAACATTTTACATCATTGACTGGTAATCAAGTGGTTTCTACCATGTTCGACTTCGACAGATTCATTCACATGGATAGAATCGTACTAGTTCGGGAAGTAGAAATGAAGACCATGAATCTAGTTTCCACCATCTAGGCTGTGAGGAATTTTGTTATCATTATATAGTGGACTATTCATAAACAGATGGTTGCACCCATACTGTGTCCATATGTTCCTACTTGTGATGTAATACAAAAGCATTCCTGTATCAGAGCAATTTTAGATAGTCCTTAGTCAGTTTTGATCTGAGCATGGGAATGCCTACCTTAGCAATGATATTTTCACATATATATATTTTGTGTTGAATGTTTGTACAGGTTTCGACCAGGGTATCCATAGGAAGATCCTTGAAATGATAAAGTCCTTCACTCTTCTTAGATTATCAAAAAAACCATCCTCATCTACTACAGACTTCGCACTTTAGGGGGCAATCTCTTACACAAAAAATTGTCACCATGACTTTCTACAGTTTGTGTGAGTCCATCAACACCCATACATACCTCCTTTGCAAGTCTTGAACCTCAGCTCTTCATGTCAAGCCTTGAAAAAGGGAGAAAGACCTTAAAAATATCTCAAATCCTGGTTTCGCACTTTCTCCTAGCATTGCCTGCGGTGCCGCACCCAATGGTCATGTTTCCTACAGACCTAACCGCTCTGTCTATTGAGTAATCGGTGCAAACACTTGTAAAAGTTAAAAAGGCATGAGTTCATTCTTAAAAACTCATCTTGGGTCACTTCTAGACACTTCTAGAAGGAATATTGCGCTAGCAAGTCTGCTCCGCCTTGGTTCATCCATTCCATAACTAAGGGAGCTAACTCCATGATATGAGGTGCTTATCCCATTGAAGGAGGAACTTATCCCTTTAATGGTGGACCTGCAACTTCCTCCATTTGCACTATAAATTCATGCATTGGGATGTTTGTATGAGAAGTTGAAAGCTGAAGATTCTTGAGGGTAAATGCTGCTGGAAATTAGACTTCCTTTTTGAGTTTGTGAGAGGAGAGATCACATACCTTTCATGTCATTTGGGAAGTGAGTGAGCCTTGTCAAAGTAGAGGAGACTCCTACTGGACCCTGAAAAGAACTTGTGCAACATCAAGGCAAAGGTTGTAAGGTTCTTTTATTCATAAAGTTAATACAATCAAGTTTGTTTTTCTCAATGAACTGTCTCTAATGGTTTATTTTATGATCTCCTTGATCTTCATAATGAACATGTTTTATTATACGCAGGTATGCTTTGATGTGTGTTTGTTTGTGTATGCAAGTTATTGAAACAGAACTGCTTGAAGCTGTTGGGATAAAACTGCCACAAACAAGCGTTGGACCGAGGTAGGGTTTGTTACACCTCTTAGTGTTCATTAATAAATTGAAACATGTTTAGGGAAAAGTAGATTTGCTTGTGCTCTTTGTTGCTAGATATCATTCGATACTAGGGAGATCGGTCTTGTTCACAAGAACGATTTATCCGGCTAACAATGCTTCCAAAGGTTCTGCCAGATTTTTTCCGACACCTGGGAATCCAACTCAAGGATAATGCCTTTTGCTTCCTTAAGATTAAAGGTGCCTTCTTTTTTATTGCCCCATCTTAGCTGGTCTTGCCCCCCGACCACTAAGATTTTTCTTTGTTCCACCATTTTCATGAGTGCCTATGCTTTTGTTTTCAAGGGTTTGCTATTTTTGCAGTCGATGTCTCTATAGATTCTCCACTTTTTTGTTTGATGAGTATGCTTCCAAAAGTCCTTAACCTTAATTAATCCCTGAGAATCTATCTCATGTTTAAGGTCGAGGAAGTCTTCTTTTAACAGAATTGGTTCTTGTTGCCACTTGTCTTCCCAAAAAAGAGCAAGATCTCCTTCTCTAATTTCTCAAAAGCTATTTTCTTGTACTAAGCTTCTATTCTCCCAGGCTTTGTTCCAGATGAGCGAGCCCTTTATATTTCCTAACATTATTATGATATCATTGGTTTGCCAGGAGCTTGCATATTTTTCTTTCCAGATATTAGCCCATTGATTCTCTGGATGCTAAACCCAATGCCACCATAGCTTGGCCCCAAAAGCTTTGCTAAGTATTTCATGATCATCCAATCCTTGCCCTCCATGGCTCTTGGGCCTACAGATTTTCTCCCAAGATACTAACGCCCATTTTTTCCTAGTCTCCTCCTTACCCCAAAGGAAGTTTCTTTGAATATTTCTGAATTGTTGTAGTACTCCTTTTGGAGCTGGGAGGGTTAATAACATAAAAATAGGAATAGCTTGCAGAATAGCTTTTGTGAGTACCAACCTGCCAACAAGATTTAAAGATCTGATGGTCCATTTAGTGACTTTATCCTGTAGCTTATTGATCAAGGTTTCCCAAATGCTTTTGAGCATCGATTTAGCAATAAGAGGAACTCCCAAATATTTTGAGGGAAGTGAATCCCTTTGAAAGCCTAGAATTTTGGAGATATTTTTCTGAATAGCAACATTGGTATTGAAGAAAAATATTTTTGATTTAGAGAGATTAACTTCCATACTTGAAGCCAAGACAAAGAGATTTAGAATCTTTTTGTAGGCAGAAGCTTCTTTGATTGTGAGGATTCCTTGTAGCATGGTATCATCTACAAATTGTTGGTGGGTCAGGGCCTGGCCATTCTCAGTTAATTGCAAACCCTTAATATTCCCCGTTACTTTAGCATGCTTTATTGCCCAGCCCAATCCTTCCATCATGAGGATGAAAAGAAAGGGAGAGAGCAGGTCTCCCTGCCTTAGGCCACTTTAAGGACTGAAAATCTCTAAGGGAGAGCCATTAACTAATATAGAAAAGCTGGAGGAAGTCACCAGTGCCATTACCCATCTGACCCAGTTGTGATCAAATCCAAAAGCAATGAGAATTTTCTTTATATAGGTCCGGTTTACCTTGTCATAAGCTTTGGATATATCCAATTGCATGATCATGCCCGCCTGTCTCTTGCTAGTTAATGAGTGAACCACCTCTTGAGCTTGAATTATGTTGTCAAGAATTTGTCTACCTTCCACATAACCTGATTGCTCGCCTGAAACCAGAACAGGAAGTAAAGGTTTGAGTCTGTTGGCCACTACTTTGGATATTATCTTGTAGACCATATTGCAGAGGGCTATGGGCCTATATTTATTCGGTGTTTGAGCAATGCCTTGTTTGGGGATCAGGGAGATGAAGGAGGTATTGAGCACTTTCAGAATGGATACGCTCAATCTAGAGTCCTCCACAACATGCACAATATCATGTTTAACAATATTCCAGCAAGCTTTGAAAAAATCCACATTGAAACCATCCCAGCCTGGAGCTTTGCCATTCTGCATCTCTTTGAGGAATTCACTAACCTCCTCTTCCATTACTGGCCTATTAAGGTTGAAATTATCCTCTCTAGAAACCAATTTCGGTATATTACTAGTTATCTCCCTGATGAAGTGCTCTCTATCTGAACTGTTCTCTTGAGTTATACCTTGGAAGTGTTGGACTAACACATCTTCTATAGCTTCATGGGAGATGTGCAGCTCCCCCTCCTCATTCTTGATCGAAGAGGTTCTGTTGTGAGTCCTATTGGCAATGGTGGTTTTGTGAAAAAACTTAGTGTTATGCTCTCCTTCTTTGAGCCATTGAACTCTGAACTTTTGTCTCCAAAATATCTCCTCCTGTTTACATAGATTTTCCCAATATTGATGATATTTATCCACTTGATCACTTATGGCTTTGTCAAAGCCTTCCTTGATCACAGCTTGGTTGAGAACATGCATTTTGTTTTCAACATCTTTTTTCTCCACCAAAATATTGCCAAAATCCTTCTTGTTCCACTCTTTCAACCAGAGCTTGATGTGCTTAAGTCTTTTGTGGAGGAGGAACACTTTGTTAGCCTCCTGCTCATAGCAGGTGTTCATCTTTCATGATTGACATTTTTACATGCCAAATATGTCATGCTTTGCAGGCAGCAATGTTCCATATTTGCTACTGAGGCCAAAGAAGTGTCCATGAGAGTGTGCTAGTCTAAGTGCCTCTGCTGCATTCCAATTTTGATGAGTTATTCCATTTTTGAAGAATTTTTCAGTTAAAGGGAGGTCCAAATAGCTTAATCTTGGTCTCCCTAGGTTTCAATTTTTTGTTGTAGAATATAGAGAATCATTATCTTTCCAAACAGTTGAAGCTTGGAAGATTACTAGCTAGGTAGAGAATAAGGGTGCACAACAGCCTAACCTGAGCCCCTGGATGAAATAAGTATAGATGTAGATAGGAGGCTAGTTAAAAGAAAAAGGTTGAAAAGCTGGGTTTGCTAATTCAAGTGCACCCAAACCAAAAGAAGAAAAAATGTTAGGTATATTACGCTGGGTAGGTAGTTTGAGGTTGCAGAAGCAGATTGGTAATCACTTGTGGTCTTGTCAAGAAGGACTCATCTCATTTATAGCATTGGCACCAGGCAGTGACTTGATGGTACAACAGTGGAAGCATGACTAACTTCCCCTTCATTCCCCTAGAAATCATTTACTAACATCGCCTCCAGTTCCTTGGGATCTGCCCAACCAGTCCTGCTTTCAGCTCATTTGTGTGAAATATGAAGTCAAGTTTTGACTTTCCTCAATGAAAAGAAGCCACATTTCTTGTGTAAATTTAATCTTTACACAATCCATCCATTTCACTTACATTTCCATTTCACCAAGTCATATTAATTGCTAACTTTATTATGTAACTCCCTATCTATCTCCCCTTCCCCTACTAAAATTATGTTAAACAACTCCCCTATATACTTATCCCCTCCCCGTGGTTGAGAAATAACCATAAAGTATCCCTTGGGAATTACTAAGTTTGCCTGAAACTTAGTAAGAACCCTCCTCTTTTCTCAAAAAACCATCTTCCAATGCCTTTGGACTCCTTCCATGGCATAAAAACCTCCCTCTGATCTCATATTTTCCCTTTTCCCCTCTTAAAAACCCACTTTCCTAAAGTTTACCCCCCCCCGCCGAAAATAAATAATCATTAAAGGTGTCGCGGGCCCCGTCCCTATCCTTCCACCGCCTTACCTGTCCCGCCGGCCGTCCGATTGCTCGCGCCCTGAGATCTATAGTGGGTGGGTATTTTCCTGCCCCAATGTGCCAAGGGTTAGCATCCGGGAGATGGGCGGTTTTCCTGTCGTACTCCCGCCACGCGTCGCCCTCCTGGCTGTGGCAGAGCCCCCTCCTCTCAAACCATCTGTGCCCAAAAGCGGTGCGCCTAAAAACCGGATACCGCTTTCCCCTCTGCATGATGTAAGCACCACGTCACCATGCTGACGTCATCCGCCGTACTGGGTCCCACTATTGACGTCATGCTGACGTCACCCGCCGTACCGCTGATGTCATGCTGACTTCATCCACCGAAAGAAAAGCATGCAAAGGCGAAATTGATGCTTAGGAGGCCCGAAATCAAAATCTGAGGCAGTTTTTGATGCGCGATTAGCGCTTAGAAAAATAGGCCAAAATGGAAAGCCTCATTTTTTAGCAGTTATTTTTGCCTCGAAAGGGCAGAAAAGGGGCGATTTGATAGTTTCAAGAATATCAGAGGAAAGAGGAAGCCCAGATTCAATTAAAGAGTATCAGTGAAGCGGCAAAGAGTATCAAATCGACAATAAGAAAGCGGTGAAGCCACCTAAGGCTCTCAGGTCACAGTGAATGCACATTAAAGCCACTCAAGAGTAGTGGAACAGAGACCAATGCGTAGTTATGGTGAATGGCCAGCGCATAACAGCAAAAGACAGATAGCCTCTTTTTTGAAGCAGCTGCCCCCAGCACAGCGTTAGATAGATATTTTTACATTACTTGCAAGAGAAGTTAGGTTAACTGCATTTATTTCCTCAGATCTTCTAGCAGATATTTTTTGTAGATATTTTTCCTATAAATACAGCCCTGAACAATGTGATTGGGGTTGGTGGGTTGTTGGTTGATCTCTCATTTGAGATTTGCGCTATAAATATTAAGAATTTCTATAATCAAAGATTGTTGGAATGTTTGCATCTGAACTGGCTGGTTGTGCTTTTAATGGCTGAAGAACATATTATGGAATTCTCGTGCTTGCTCACGGTTCAATAAGTCTTTCCTCCCTCTGTTTATCAGTTTATATGTAGCTGTATCATTTATATATCATAATCTAAGTTACAGGAAAAAGGAATAGATCAGAACTGGTTTTCATGCCCTCTGTGCTCAATTCTTGTAACTTCTCTATGTTTTCCTCTGAATCAGTGATGAGTATGCATTTTTAATTAAACATGTTTAAGTTGTTTCCTTCACATATGAATGTTGTCTAGGAATTCTTCGATGCCCTATTCAACCTTCATCCATTTTCCCTCTTTGGCTGGATGAGAGATCCTTAATTGCCTCTCATCCCCTGAGCTCCATTTCATCCTTGTTCCAGCATAAAACATTGCGCCATGTGTAGCTATCCTGCTCCATATTCCCCTCTTCTACCAAAGAAAACACACCCTTCAGTTCACATTCATTGACTCCATGCCCAATGGTATGAACTTCTTACACTTTGCATGCCAACTCTGCTTGAATAGATCAACCATCCCTCCAATCTAAATCAAAACCCATGTGTATCATATCTAGCCTAAAATCATCCCTTAAACAAAGCTAAATCCCAAAGAGAGAGCCCTCTCTGACTACTGGTAGGCTAGGACCTGCAGTCCAAAGATTGGTTTGTGGTTACCTCAGCCGTATTCCCTTAGGAGTCAAAGGGAACAACCTGAGTGATAACATAATGGCGACTATGTTGGGGACATCATCTGTTCATCACCCTAAATCCCCATTTTTTATCAGTTTGTCTTTCGAATAAGCCTTGAACTTGTTTTGAAAAAATCAAACAAATCAAACAAATCAAAAAAAATCAAAAAAAAAATATTTTGTTTCCTATTGCATATTTAGTCCTGATCTGTGTAGTGGACAAAGATCAGGCCCTTCAAATTTAATTTACTTATCCACCTGGCGACTCCACATAATCCTCATAATAAAGACTCCGCTGGAGGAATGAACCCAAGAGAAATATATGAGAAGAACAGGCTTTTGACCTGGATTACTATCCAAGAGGTCATGTTCTTTCTGTTCCATAAAATTTTGTTGTGTATATTGTATTTTAAAAGCGATTTTAAATTAGGTTTTCATGATTTGCCTTTTGAAAATGTTGTTGAAAAGCCTCCTTGCACATTAGAACAACAGCCTTTAAATTTTGTTGAGAATCATCATACAACCAAGGAGGAAACAAATGTCAAAGCCAATCATTCTATCCTTGTTCATATCGAGCCCATTCAGCCAATCCCTGTACATAATCCCTTGCCTCGTAAGGTTCCTGACAGATATAAGCCTCTTGTTTTACCTCCCGTGCTTAATCCTCTGCCCAAAAATCATCCTGAGTATCTCCCAAGATTTGATGGAGAGAATGGTATTACTGCCCAAAAGCATATCCAAGCCTTTGAATACTATCTTAATATATTTGAAGTAGAGGATGAGGATGTTAGTATCAGGCTGTTTGCCCTTTCTTTGCAGAGCAAAGTTAGGACTTGGTTTAAAGCATTACCTGAGGCTAGAATTTCTAATCTTTAGTAGTTTTCCAGACTCTTCCTTGATAGATGGATGATAAACTTAATTTCCTCTTGCTCATTGAAGAATATAATCAGTTAAAAAGAAGTCCAAATGAATCTGTTCAGCAATTTTATGATCGATTCAATCAAGTTTATCATTCTCTGCCTTTGAATATTAGACCTCCCCCTGATTTAGCTCTATTGCATTATCTAAGAGATTTTGACCCAGAAATAGAATTCCATTTAAGAGAAAGGAGCCCATCCACTATGAAATAAATGCAGGACATGGCAGTGGACATAGAGGCAAATCTGAAGATCAGGGAAGAAAAGCGCAAAGCAGAGCAAGAAGAAAAACTTCATGGTTTGTTACAAAAGTCAGAGGAAATGATCACAATGAAAGTGGAATGTTTAGAGCACCAGAACACATCTGTTTTGCAAGAGGAAAGTAATAACATTCATGAACAAACCTACCACAAAACAGATGACATATTCGTACAACCATACATGATGGAGCAGTCTCCTGATATACTATATGAATATAACAGCTTCTCTTCTTTCAACTGCTTGCCAAAATACGATGAGTATGATGATGATGATGAGCCTAATGACCAAATCAGCCTTGCAGAAGAGTCAGAGCCTATTTTGGCAGAAAGCACAGTTCAGGATCAGCAGCCTAAAACCAATGATCAACATGCCTATTTCAGCTATGAAGTAAAGGAGGAAAGCGCAGAGAATTTCGATTTCAGTGAAGGAACTTTACCTTTCTGTGGTGATTCTTTTTAATTTATTAAGGAGAAATATCATGCAGTTAATAAACAAATATCAGCAAGTGTTGATATTGATCATCTGGAGGAAGCCCAAATCATTGTTCAAAATACATTGCCTCTAGTTTTTTAGACCCAAAGAGCCATCGAATATCAGATTGAGGAAGATTCGAAAGCGGTTGTTCGTGACCAAGTGATCCAAGTGGATCCCCTGCCTCTTTGTGTTCAGCCATCTGAGTTTTTCGAAGAAAAAGAGGAGCATCCTGCGCAGATCAGTCAAGGGCCATATGAGCCTGTTTGTAATAAATTGCAAACATCATTTCATGGTGTATATGATTCATGTGCTGACAGGGTGTATGATGAAGTAAAGAAGTGCTCTTCTCCATTAGCAAGTTGTGAGCCTCAATATCAAAATGTTAATGATCTCCCTATTCCAAGGCATGATAGTGATCCCAAACTTTTGTACAGTTCTTCAAATCAGTCCAGAAATAATGTATATATGTTGCAGGACCCTTTTGTACAGTTTCATGTTTCAGCAAAGAAGATCAGCAGTTTTCTGATCTTCCCAGAGATTAACAAAGCCATATCAGATTGCAAGATCTCATTTTTTTCGCTAGCAAGCACAAGCAGCAAAGCTCGTTCATGCGTATAATACTTAAGTGGCTGGATTGGTTATTTCATTTCACCTAACAGCAAAGTAAGTTCTGGTTAGAGTAGGTAGGTAGGATTTCAGTTTTCTGTTTGGATAGCAAACTTGTTGCAGTTGAAGCCCGAAGTGAAGGCCCTAAGTTCTTCAAGTCTGTTGTCATGTTCATAAATAAAGCAGCCAACAAATGGAAGTTTT
>APFE031719517.1:124706-141285 GCA_000404065.3 Pinus taeda
TTTTTGTATTTGATTTTTTTTGTCATGTTTTTCTTTTAATTTTTTTTATGTTTTATCACTAACATGAAAATCTCCAACATTTAAAAAAAAATTATCCACACTTAATACATTAGAAAATTTAAAGTGTAAAAAATAAGCCCTCTAAACAAAAATGGTTGATGCTCATGAACACTTTTCAAAATCAAGATGGAAATCACTAACAAAAAAAAAATATTCATACTTGATACATAAAAAAAATTGAAGTGTCAAAAATAAGCCCTCTAAAAAAATGTGTTGATGTTGCATCAACACTTTTCAAAATCAGCATGAAAATCACTAGCATTTAAAAAAATTGTTCATACTTGATAGATAAAAAAAATTAAAGTGCCAAAAATATGCTCCAAAAAAATGTGTATTCTGAATCACCATTTTTCAAAATCAAGTGATTTTTTGCTACCTCAAAAAAACGCGTACTAGGTAATTTTCTCACTTGATCGGTAACTATGTTTACAAGGGACTTTCAGAAATTCTATATTTGTGAACAAATAAACCAATCCAAGTAGCTCAAATGACTATGACCTTCCAAAGTTTTTCTAAGGATGAATCATGTTTGTGACTCTATAAATAACCTGCAAAATAATTCACTTCAACCATTAGCCCAACCCTACAACAAAAGAAGCATCAATATTAAATGCAGAAATAGGAAAACAAGAATAAGAGATGTATGTGAATAAGAACTGAAAAGAAGAAAAGAAAATTATACAAAAGGGCTTTGAGGCTCCTGGGATGGCGGATGGCCAAGGCCAAGGATAATCAAAGTCTTGTTAAGGATACCAAGCTTTAGAAGCTAAAAATGTCACTAAACTTCATTATTTGAATCAATCCAATTAGAAGCTAAAAATGTCACTAAACTTCATTATTTGAATCAATCCAAGTACATCCCTGCTAGAAATGAGAGTGGAGCTACAAAAATACAAGTTTTCTCCACAAGAAGACTAAAAAATACATCCCTCTAGAGGAAAATTCGAATTGATACTTATACGTAATGATGAGGAAGAATTTGCCTTGAAAAGAGAAAGATTTCCCCTCCAAAATCACTCAAATAGTGGATTTGGTTCTCAACACTAGGAATCTACATTAAATGACAGGGAACACATTCCTAGATTTTCTCAAGCATTGGAAGTTCAAAATTTGTCAATAATTTCATGATATTTTGTTCAGTTATTATCCAATCTTGATCCTCCTGAAGCAAGGAGCAAGTCCCTAGATTATCTCATCCTCCAAATCTTCATAATCTACACAATATTCTCACAATATTCTATAAAAATAAATCATATTATGCACAAATATACAATTATCTCTAAACCTTCCCAATGAACATATTAAAGTTAAAAATATGTCATCTAATGAAAAAAAAGAGGTTTAATTTGTTGAAGGGTGGTCAGGTGGGCCTTAATTTATGTCTAATTTGGAGGCCCATTAGTATGACCAATATATCTTCTTGGTTGTTGAATACCATTGCTAAGAAGTGATCCATCCAAGGTGAATCTTCATTCGTGCAAGAGTCTTGTTTCTAGAACATATGTTTGAATGATGAGTGTGCTTACCATAATTCTAACAAGAATGAAGATCAAAACATTGATCTTTTACATGACCAACTCTATTACAATGTTAGCATCTGCAAATATGTTGTGGCTATGAAACAAGAGAAGGATGTGGAACAAGTGAAGATGAACCATTCTAAAGAAATATAGCACTTTGAAATTCGATGGGTTTGGAATAATCCAAAATATAAAAGGATGCATCCTTGTCATATCCAAGGCTATATTTGTTCCTATTGTTAACAACTTTTTCCCAAGGTTTGATGATAGGCTTGGGGAGTGTAGGTTGAACCTGTACATCTTTATGAAAATCTGCTCCCAAAATGGTGTTGTAAATATATAATATTAATATATATATATATTATATATATATATATATATATAGTTTTATTCACCGCCAATACTCTACCTATCACCGCCAATACTCTACCATCAGGCCTACCAAAGTAATAAGCTCCAGAATTTCACTATAATATAATTAATACATAAACCTTACCTCAACTTTATATATCTGAACCCAAGATAAGAACTATATGTCTTCCTCGACTATATATTATAGCTCCACCATCGTCAAATATAGAACACGCCTAACCTACTATAGAACGTAGGCTATTATTCTAAAACAAAATTCGAATTTTTTCATCAAGCCCTTGGTGCTATATATATATACATATATATATATTGTTTCAATGGTCACGGGCCAACCATAGGACCGCAGAATGAGGTGGGAATTTCAATGCCAAACCATTATAAAACCAAATTCAATTCTTCTAGACCCATATGACCATTTGAAGCCAACATTCATTTTTTGTGGCCTTCCTCATGTGACTTGGACCCAATATTCCTTAGTCGCTTCTTTGCTGACATCACCATGAGGTCACACTTGCCACATGGCACACCTTGAATGGGACACATGTCACACAAATTTGGGCCCATTAGATGGCTGAAAATGTCATTTCTTCCTACCACATGGAAGCTTTCAAAGGCACCACATCAACATGTTGACGTCATCATAATCCATGTCATCTCCCAATGAAATCGTGCCACATGTCGTCATCCAGTTGGGTGGTTAACCTTTGCATATGTTTACCTTCATCAATTCGTTGACTAATTGGGAACATTGTTGATATGTTTTAAACATATCTGATCTTTAACTACATTAACTAGTGCATAACTTGACGTGTTCGTGGTCATTGAATTTCTTGTTCGGTGGTGGATCTACTCCCAACTTGCACGATGCTTAACAAATTGATCATTTGGGTTTTATCCCTATAGTTTGGCCTTGTAATTTTTCCCCAATTAATATTGATCTTCAACAAGCCATAACTTCTCGGGCAGGAGAATTTTTTATAATATACTATTGGAAAGGTATCAACAAGAAATATGAAACCATGTTATTTGTAAGATATTTTGAGCATCTTAACTTCATTAAAAACTCAAATAACTTCAATCTCCCATATCCTCATGTAATAATACCTAGCGAAAAGTCAATTTGTCCTACTACTTCACGAAGTGTCCTACTTCTTCTTTGATCATCAAGGATGGTCCTACTATTGTTTTCCTTCCATCCCCCTTTGTCAATGTCATCTTGTTGTCATAAATGAAAACATTGTGTGCAACAATATCCCCTTTTTTCATTGATGGAAACACCCCTAAAATTGATGATCATTGGATTTCAAAGAAAATCAAGAGCTCTCCCTATTAAAAATATAAGTGAAATTCTTGCAATCTCTCCTAGTAAAATCATTGTCTGCAATCTATCTCCCTTTGATATCAATGGAAAAGGGTCACATATATCTATAGAATGTTGTCAAGTAAATGAACTTGTATGAGCACCTATTTCTGGATTATCTTGTGGACCTATCATGAATCATACTCCTTTCTAGTTAACATATAATATCCCCCTGGGACCATGCTTCAGCTATATGCTCCCCCTGAAACTATGTTTATGCTACTTGCTTGTGATTGTTCCTGTTCTTCCCCTGAAACCATGTTACTTTTATGTTTTCCATTATTCTTGTATTATACCTGAACTCCCCCTGAGATTATGTGCTATAGGTACCTATCATATTTTTGCTTTAGTTTCCTTTGAATTATTTTGTAGACCTGATTTCTCTTATGGATGTGATGAAGTCTCCCTCTGTCTAACGACAAGAAAGCTTCCTCTATTCTTTCTATATTTGAATCCACATGCTCAGTGAGTATATGTATCTATATCAATACCTTCATCATAGTCTTCCTCTATCAATCTTCATGCTTGATTGATGATGTATTTTATCCTTTGAACTTGGTCATGTCTTATTCCTTTTACATCACTCATGCATGTTATTATTGAAATCAAAGTATGTCTATCATAATAGTCTTCAAATAGAAAACTCCTCTATTAAGAACTTTAAATGGAAAAATAATAGGTTCTACCTTAGGGAACATAACATAATTAGAAACTCATGGCAGGGCCTTGATCACTCAAGATAGGTTCAACTTCCTTATCATGTTTTTTTCTCCTCCAAATATTGATGAGACTTTCTATTTGCCTGGTATGTCCTTCTCCTTTCTTGATTTGTTGAGGGAATCGTATACTGCATTCTTGTGCAATGTGACCAAGATAGTGGAATCTAAATAATCTTGCATAACACTTGAATGGAGGAGAAATTGATGCATACTTTCTTCCTTTGAAACCATATGTATCGAATTTGTCTACATACTTTCTTCTGGAATAGTGATAACCATTTCTCTCATAGGCTTTGCAACCCTTAGTCTTATGTCCAAAATTAGTACATAGAAAACAACAACCAAAAAATGTACTTTAATATCTAGATGGGAAAAATCCGCTTGATGGTCTTCTGAAGTCACTTTTCCTCAGAGAAGAATTCTCATTACCTTTCTTTATTCTTCTTGATGGGGCATCTTGGTGAAACAATCTAGAGTAGCAACTTTTGTATTTTGGCCTTCATTTTTGTCTTCAAAATTTTCTTCAACTTCATCTCTTGAATATTATTTGTAAGAAGACTTACTTGTATAGTCAATACATGTCCTCTTACTTTAATCCAATGTTTGAAAACTTCTCAAGATTTTGTTGAGTTTTTCAACTTCAGCCCTTGATGAAACAAACTCTTCAAATTGAGACTTCAAGGAGATGATTTTTCTTTAAGAATATTGGTCAAATTTTCTTATCTTTCTCTTACTTCCTTTTTATCAGTTTGAATGCAAATGGAGACATCTGTGTCTTATTTTATGTCTTTATCATTTCTTTTTTTGGTCCTTGATTCATCAAGTATGTATATATTAGTGTCAATCCTGTCGGTTTTAGTTATCAATTTGCATGTGTTTGACTTTCAAATTCACACCTCTTGGGGTTGAAGATGACATAAAAACCATCATCACATATTTGTTTGACACTTAATATATTATGTTTAAGCCCTTCTATGTACAAGAAATCTTGTGCTCTAGTTCTTCCATCATCAATGACAATCATTCCTTTTCCAATGATTTTAGCAGATGCATTGTTTCCAAAGTTCACATTACCTTCATCTATCTCCTTGATGTTGATGAACTTACTGTGACTTGAAAAAACATTATTGATATACCACTTATCCTTCTGCTTTTGTGCATATAATACAACACCATTACTTTGTCCCTTCTACTACAACAAAACAAGCGACTAGTACCAGATTTAGCACCAGATTTTAGTGATTTTTTTTCCAATTAGGATGAGAAGCCTGGCGCTAAACCAGGTTCTATCGTACATTTTTTAAAGCATCCTTTTTTGTGCCAGATTTTTCATCCTTTTGTACACCATATTTTAAATCCTTTTTTTACATCAGATTTTGCATCAGGATTTGCATATGGTTTTATGACAATTTTTGCTTCTAGTTTTGTGTCATTTTTTGCATATGTTTTTTCATCATTTTTTGCTTCCTATTTTATGCCATCCTTTGCTTCCAATTTTATGCCATCATTTGCATCAGGTTTTACACCATATTTTACATGCAATTTAATGTCTTTTTTTGCATCTAGTTTGTGCCAATTTTTGCATCTAATCTTACACTAGTTTTTGCTTCTAATTTTGTACCTATTTTTATATATGGTTTTGCTCTAGTTTTTGTGCCTATTTTTGCACCATTTTTTTCATCCAAATTTGCATCCTTTTTAGTGTCTAATTTTTTATCCTTTTCAAAATCCAAATTTTCATGATTTTTTTCCTCATTTTGTGTCCACATTTGCATCTCATTTTGTGCCTAGGTTTGAGTCTAAATTTACATCTAGTTATGCATTATTTTTGGAATCCAATATGGTGTCTGTGGTTTCACCCTTTTTTAGCCCAGTTTTGCATCCCAACTTTACACCATTCTTTGCATCCTCATTTGGCATCTAAATTTGCATCTTTTTTTGTTTCTTTTTAGCACCCAACTTGGCATCCCATTTTGCATACAATTTTATGTCTATTTGTTTTTCCTTTTTTGCATCTAGTATGGTGTCCATTTTTTAGTCCTTTTCTATACGGTATCTTTTTTTATGCCCTATTTTGTGTCTAGTGTTGCACCTTTTTTTACTTCTAGTTTAAAACCCTTTTTTGTCCTTGTTTGCATCTTGTCTTGATGCATAGTTTAAATCCAATTCTAATAGTAGTTGTGCATCCATGATTACATCCATATTTGACATCTTATTTAGAGTGTACTTTTCTTTCCATTTATGACCCCCTTTATGGATTCGTTTTAGTTATTTCAATTACATAGTGAAATATATTGCAGTTTCTAAATATCATTAAATAAGATATCACAATTCAAATTGATAACATAACATTTCTAAATAAATTTAAAGGAAATTGAAAACATCCATCCAAGAAATAGAAGTATCATCATATATAATAATTCTCCATCAAACTTTTTTTTACAATTTTCAATATACACATATGACTACTAAATCAACACCTATATGATATATCATTATTCTAAGGTAAATAAACAGCATCCATCCAAAAATAGTAATATCATCATACATAATAATTCTCCATCAAAAAACAATGACAATTTTTAACACATGTAAAATAACAAGATAATACTAATAATATCATCGTCATCTTTAATCAAATCAACTAAAATTCAAATGTGTGATTCCCAGATCAAAATATTTCATGAATATCATTATTCTAAGGTAAATTCAAAACATCCATCCAAAGACAATAATGTCATCATACATAATAATTCTCCATCAAAATAATGTTGATAATTTTCAAAATATACGTAAAGCATCAAACATTTAATCTTATAATGCATTGATATGTGGTGAGCAGAGCACCTACATAAGCAGTGAGGTCATGAGCCTTAATCACACTATTATTAAACAAATGAAAGCTTGAACATACAAGTGGGAGTGTCATATTCATAAATTTTGTAACCAAACAAAGTTGGTATCATATACAACAATTTTGTAACCAAACTTTGTTGGTAATATACATAAGGTTAGCGATATTTTAAAATAGCTAGGATATGGAGAAAAGTCCAAAGGTTTCCATATGATTTAGACGGTATCATATAAATAAGGTTATAGGTCTTCCAAGATATGAAGAAGAGTCAAAATGTTGTCATATGCTTTAGATAGTCTACACCTGATGTCGGACCTTTCAAAAGTAGAACCTAGCGGCAGAGAGTGGATGCAAGTGCTACAAACATTTTTTTATTGTCAGTGATGGTGAAGTCTCAGGCGTAGGATCTAAGGTTGTTTCTACTACTACAATTGGTATTGAAGCCTCAAAATTATATAGGAATCGGAAGAGACGAAATAGGCGGAGTAACCAATGGAGTAGAAGTGACACATGACATATACTGGGGGTATGGACACAACATATACCAGATATATGGTGGGGGTGGGATCTGGAAAGGCCTCCACATGCACATATCCTTGTGCGACAAGAGAGGCCACTCACAAATTCTAACAATGCGGCCTCAAATAGTGGAAATGAAAAAAAACAACATCAAAATTATGCATGCCTTTCCCTTCTATTATGAATCCATTTTTCTCATGTGTGAACCCATTAGATGGACCTAAATTCCCCTTTGCTATGAATCCATTTTTCTCATGTGTGAACCCATTGGATAGACCTGCATTATTAAAACGCATGTATTAGTTGTTAGGTCAAAACAATAGGGATTACCATATACCATGTCGACAGTTATAATAACATATAACTAACCATTCAATATAGTTGTGATGATTCCATATTATCTAGTGAATGGGTTAAGATGATTCATTATAAATAAATAATAATAATTTCAATATAAATCAAAATATCTCATGATTGAAAAGGTTAAGATTAAATTTAAATTCAATATAAATTAATAATCAATCAAAATGATATTGATTACCATATACTATGTTGATAGTTATAATATTAAATATCTAACTATTCAATATAGCTACAATGATTCCATACTATCTATTGAATGGGTTAAGGAGATTCATTATAAATAAATAAATAACAACAAATTCAATATAAATCAAAATATCTCATAATTGAAAATTCAATCGAGTGAATAAAATAAAATGGCAGGTAAATGCCACACCATTCTTGTGGAGGAAGGATTTGGCATAAAGGAGGTTATATGTTTAGAATATGGCAAAAGCATCAGTTAATTAGTCAATGTGGCTACAACTACACTGATGCAAACTTTTTTTATTAAAACACATGTATTAGGGAACTATAGCTACTATGGACATACATTTCACAACAATAAAAACCCTTTATTCTTGGAAGTAATTGGACTAAGTGGAGAAAAAATGGTGCTTACTCGTTAATGCCTATTTTGCTTCTGCATTAAGAAGCTCTACCATTGTTAGACCGACATTATCAAAACCCATGCATCAAAGCAGTAGATCTAGTTATGGATATATGAATCTCACAATAATAATAATAATAAATTATCAAAACCCATGTAGTATTGTTGGTAGACTTGCATTACCAAAACTTGTCTATAAGGGAAATCGATTGAGCTATGGATATATGCATTCCAGAACAATAAAAATCCTCTATTTATAACCCGTGTATTAGCTATGGATATATGCATTCCACAACAATAAAAATCCTCTATCTAATAACCTTGTATTAGCTATGGATATATGCATTCCACAACAATAAAAATCCTTTATCTAAAGCCCCTATGTCAATGAATTAGATATATAAATCAATTGTATCAACGAATCAGATCTAGAAAACCCTTGTATCAATGAACTGGGTCTAGCAAACCCCTGTATCAGCAAACTAGATCTAGCAAACCCATGTATATGTGATAGATCCAATAACTAGAAATTGCACCAAATGTTGCCAAGGAAACATCATAAGTCGGTAGCATACGAAAAGAGGACAAACTGCTAATGAATGTATCAACATGAAAACTTGAGCATATAGTCTTACTCTCATGATTTCTTCAATATCTGGAACACATAGTATCAACATTAAGGTCATTAGAAAAAAATTATAAATAATTCAATTAGAAGAGTTGTATTAAAAATAAAGTTAGAATAACCTAAAATACTATATTTTATAACTTCCTTTCAACCTAAATACCTATAATACCAATCTATATAAATATAATCTTTTTATAGTACCAGAGTATTAATTTATGTTTCTCCTTGGATTCTCTAAAACTTTTGAATTAATCAAGTTGAGGAATTATGCTAATGATGGGTTTCAATCATTCAATCAACACCACAAATGTGAGATTGCATAACCTGGTAACAATACCCAAGTATGGTGACTACTCAGATCAATATTGTTGAATACTCTCAAATATTGGTTAGTCCTCAGGAATACATTTGTGTTAATACTTGGTATACTTATAACTTCTAGTTGGATTGATGGTCGAACAAATGAGATAGAAGCAAAAAGACTTGCATAGGGGCAAAAAGGAACAAAAAAGGCGTCATCTATTAATACAAAATTACTATGCAATGCCTTTTTTGGTTGTCATTAAGATTTGTACAAAAAAGTTATAAATATAATTAATTCCTCTTATAAATTACTTTCATATATCGACACAAATAAATTGATCTACACTTCATAAAAATTTATAAAGTTACTCATAAACCCATTAATATTTTTTCCATAAATTTTGAATTATTGTTTGTTCATTCTAGACTTATGACTTTGTGTAAAAAAATCTAAGAAAAATATATCCTTGAATTTTTTACACACATAAATAACTAAAAAAATCTAAAAAAAATATATCCTTGAATTTTTTACACACATAAATAACTAAAAGTATATATCTTTGGATCGTTCTCTAAATTTCCAATCAACATCTCAGGTCAAACTTATCACCTACATTGAAAACTAAAACAGTGTATATTTACATGGTTCAACTAAGAGCACTTTAAAGTAAAGTGAAAAAATTAGTACTGATAAAATCCATAAATTTTCCATTCTTGTCTATAAAGCAAATTGAAGAGAAAATATTTGTGTATTCTCAGTCATATCAACAGACGAATATATGGTTGCTAACTAGAATAGTAAATAGTTTTCAGTCAATACGTTAGTTCATATTTATTATTATTTATACGGCAAACTGAAAGCCATCTATCTTTGTATGATTTCTAATAAGAGCATCCAAATAGTGCAAGAATCATTTCATTTCACACATTTATTCATAGAATACTAGAAAGAAATATATAACCTGTGAGTAGCTCCTCAAACTTATTCCATATTTATATTAACATAATAATCAAATAATAGAGTGAAAACATTGTGATGCATATAAGTTAATTACATCAATGAGAATTAGTACTCCCACTTGCTTGTACACCAGCCAAGATACCATTGTGTACAAATGTAGAGGAGTATATGTACATTTCACCATATAATCCCACCACCTCATAGATCTTCCATATTTTCGAGAACTTTGAACAAAGAGATAGCTCCCAAGTGCCCACTTCATCCAAACAAAACTTTGCATAGCACTGAATACCAATTTCCAAAAACCCTTTCTACCCCAAGTTACTACAGCAATGTTCCCTGATACAATGCATAGTATTTTGAAAAGTATCATTACATAAAACATAAAATATTTTCTCATGGAATGAAACAATTTCGATGTTTTCATATGTAAATATAAATTCACGTAGTGCATGACGAAAGCAATACCAATGGCTGACAGTATCATGATAATTTTGGGAATAGAGTGACATGGAATGTGTATGATGCCATTTGTTACTACCTCCTTCGAAGACAATGAGAATTGTCCAACTAATTGAACAATTTAAGTTGACAAAACTAGCTGCACATGATAAGGTTGAGGCCTAAAAAAAAATTGGTTCAAAATGACAATTCGAGCACCTGAGAAGCATGGGTTAGGTTTGAACCCTAAAGTTCACCTCCCAAAATCAAGACTTCTTTCACCACCAAAAGAATTATTGCATGTATAGTATAATTTGTGGTATATCAGGAGCGCATTATAATTTATTAACATATAAGTGTTTATATGGTTGGTAACATGGATACCCAATATAACAAAGCTCTCAAACCGAGAATATCAATCTGAAAGTCAAAGATTCATGAAGGAGACTTACCAGTGAGAAGGTCCTGGGATCATTACTTGGCGAGAAAATTTACACTTTGTCCAAAAATAGAACAAAGTCCTCGTCACCAAAAAAAATCACAAGATAGGATGCACGCGCAAGCAAAATGCTAAAAATTGGGTTTACAACTTTGCATTGACACTTGAAACCAAAATAGGTCGATCACAAAAAAGGTCCAATTGTCTAGGAAAGGAAATGCTTTTAAAGTTGTTTAAATAAACAATAAGATAGAGCAGAAATTAAAGATTAAATAATTAATCAGGAGCTATGTGGCTGATATATTTGAATTCTTTTCACTTTATTGATTTCAAAAAATAGGGAATAGGGAAAGTGGGAAACGATAGCAGAGGAATAAGTAACTGCACCTTTAAAAAGAAAAAAATTGAATTAAGATAAACGCTCTGAAAAAATCAGTCTTCGACGAACATTTTCTGGAACTTGTAATGAGGATCAACCTAAAAAATGAATCTCTACCACGGTTCTTTGGGCTCAAATATAATTAGGTGGATATTGAGAAGCAATGTTGTTTTCGCTATTTTACAGTCCAACGCACCAAAGGACAAAAATGAACAAAAATGGTGTCAGCGGATTAATAGAGGGAAATATCCAAGGGCACATGTTAATGAGCCGAACATCCAAGATCCAGAATCAAATGTAATTGTGCAGGGTATGAGTAAAATTCAAGATACCCATGTCTTAAATATGAAAAAATCCCAATGCAGGGCCATGTGAAAATCCTTCAACCCAATGTCGGCCCATGTAATAGAACTATTGTTGTAACATTTAAAAAAACATGAAGCAAAACAAAATGAGAAGAAAATGCAAACTTGAAGTTCTAGAAGCAAGGACCTGCAAGTGGTGTCCATGCAGAAAAAAAAAACTCACCAGCCAAGGGTACCATGCGAGACACACTATTAGCTAGCTTTCAAATTTCTCGACACAAATTCACTCCTATAGAACCTTATACAACTGGAAAAAACAGAGCAAGAGAATGCAGAAATAAAATATTACTGAAAAAGATTTGCAGGGTAAGGAGATAAAGCGACAGACTCAGGTCAAGTCAGTTGCATGAACTACCTAACAAATGCAAAAAATACAGAGGAAACAAGAAAAAGAAATCAGTTACACTTATGATGATCTAAACATGGAAAACCTTCTAATCATCTAACACATAAGATCAACGATGCAAAACCAAACACAGTGGCATGGGAGGGGAGTTCTTCCCAAATGAACGCCTTCTGGAGTAAAAAATATTATTTTTAAAATTATCTTCGTTTATAAAATATATATATATATTTTTAATGAAATTAATTTAAATCATATTTTTTTGCTTTTAATAAAATCTATATCGAACCTCAACCAGATTTTGTTTTTCGAAAAATCTTTGTAATTTATGTTTGGATTATGTGATATGCACTTTACTATTCTCAATGAAGAATTTTAATATTTATTTTCTATATTTGATAGAGAAATTCCATATCAGATATGAATAGCTTCAATCAACTTCCTTCGGATTGAGGCTAAGTATTCACTGAGTGAATACTAATTTTCGTTGCATTACTTACTCAGGAAATTTCTATGTTATTTTAGTAAGTGATATAAAATTTTCTTGAATTGCCAAGCAAGACGTCAGTTGCGTGCTACAAGTTGAGTGCAACGTCTTTTCTACACAAAAATCAGATGAATTGAGGGAACACCAATATAATATTTTGAGAGTTGTGGAGTGTATTGTAGATTTATTTTGCTAAACAATTGACCTACTTCAACTATAAATAAAATAAACAACGGCGGATCCATAGGCGTTTGTTTGGTGGTAATATTGTTCCATGAGAGACACTAATGAAGGGTAAAAACAAGAAAGAACGTGGATCCATGGGTGTTTATTTGGCGGAAATGTTGATTTGAAGAAAGGCACTAACAAATAGAAAGAGCGACGATTTAGGAGATTAACGCTAGCCAGGGTTCTAATCCAGAATTGAACGTTGAAGAAGCAAATAGGGATTTAACATTTGCACAGAAGAATCATGTAAACCATAAAATTTAAGATTTAGATCACGGAGGATGAAGTCAAAAAAAAATGAAAAAGCTCATAATAGACATTGCAATCTGTTTACAATACAATATAATACAATCCCAACCAAGCTATTGAGATTTCATACATTGATTTTTTTAGGGTAAGAACTTTGTGTGATGCTTTCATTAAAATATATAGCGATAATTAACTAACAACAATGCACAGATAAAGGAGGAGAGAGGATGTAACAGAAATAAGCATATACTTTTATGGCCTTTAAAACTCTTTACAAACACATTTCCGTGGAAGCGATGATATACCAGTTTGTTAAAACATATTCAGCAAACTATGAACATTCCACGTGTCCATTCTAAATAAGCGTACACCACATATCATGCACACATGTTATGAGCACAATAGGAGCTGGATTATTTGGTTCAGTGGCTCCACCCTTCAGGATGATATGGAGTTGGTCGCAAAACACTGCACAATTTCATTTGAGGGTGCAAGATATCATAGAAAAGTTAAGATTATTAAGAAAGTTTATGTGATGGAGAGGAATTGAAAGATACGCCCAGAGGATTATTCAAAAGGTTGATGCAATGGAGAGGAATTGAAATATGTTACAGGCGTTCTTAAGGACATATAGTTTCGATACGATAATCTCGAGACATTTCCCCTAAGCAACTCATCTCCAACATGTATTTCAAATTTTTCAAGTGGCCATGTATCTACTCGCAGACAGACTCACAACCTTTCAATTTGCTAGCATGTGCATTTTTTTAAGAATACACTAGAAAACTACATGGGTCAAATTCTCAAAAACCAATTAAATTTTGGGGCTAGTTGTTTATAGAGTGTTTATACAGGGATTATAATTTTATGAATTCTTCAGAAGTGATGTTTTACAACTTATGTCTACTTTTTAGGAGTTATGCATTGGTTATTTCCAAATCAATGCTACAAGTGAATATCACTTTCAAACTCAACATTCGAATAAAAAAATTGATACTAATGCATATAACAGTCTACATATTCTTCTCTAGAAATCACTGAATCTGTAATCAAACAAAACCTCCCTCCTAGTTACAGTATGGAGCTCTACCATTTATAAGCTACTTGACAAGAAACAAACAATAGGTAAATAATGATAACCATGGTTTGAAGTGACAACCATGGATCATGAACTAATTGCATATTTGTCTACCATATGTATTTCTTACTATGGTTGTAGAACCTTTTAACATGAAAATTTGATACACACTATCCCATAATAATAATAATTTCTTTAAAAAAAAATACAAACACAAATATTGTAGGAAAAAATAAAAACATCGATAACATGCTTATTTCCTCATTCGCTGGTGTTCGTGTTCACAGCTTTGAAATACGATTATTATAACGAGGCCACATTTACCATAATTCGCCTTTGATTATCTGTTTTATTTCGCCGTCAAATTTCTTCGGTGTCGGAATTTCTGATAATTTCAAACAAATATGAACAGAGAACAATGCTCTATTTTTGCACAGTGAAGCTAAAATTGTTTGCTGAAGAACAGAGTTTTTCACACACATAATAAAAACTTTGTATTCATTAATAAAAACAACATCTGTTACAAATTTCTTCTTCTTAGAGAAGGATTCTCCAAGAACTTCCACAAAAAAAATTACTCTATTCTTTACATTCACTGCTGTGTGAAAATTTTTCAATTCATTTACGGGCTGCTAGATATTACATTCTCTCAACAAAAAAATTACCCTCGCGCTGCTGTGCATTCCTTTAACATTCAACAACAAACAAAATTACATACATTGCCTTTTACGCTTCTGCGTATATATTTTCAAAACATATTCAACGAACAACATAAAAACAAATGACATTACATTTACTTGTTGCTATACTCCCCTACATAACAAAAAAAGAAAAAGGAAAGTTTTACCTACATAAAAACAAATGACATTACATTTACTTGTTGCTATACTCCCCTACATAACAAAAAAAGAAAAAGGAAAGTTTTACCTACATTTACCAATCATCGTAGATTTCATTAATTATTTTACTGGCAGAACTGGCGGTCAAACAAAAAACTTTTACTTCACTTAAAATCATGGTGCAGGCATGTACAGCAAACTTTGGTTTCAATTGGACGGACATCAACCTTGCTTTCAATCGGACGGTTGTCGAACCATATCGCAAGCCCCTTTCTGCTGAACTTTACGTTCCGGGGAAACCTGTTTTGTCAAAACTGTTGTGGACACGCATCAGATGGTGTACATGTTCGTTGCCATTTGAGAAATACCACCAACCAGCAAAAGGCAGTGCGGGGAATCCCATGGCAGTTTTCCGGAACAAAGAACTGTTTGCAGTCGCCGTTTTGATGGCGGATTCCGGCAGTTGAAAATAACATTTCAACACTCCCCTTTAATTTCAACTATTGGGTTATGAGTCATACCCAGACATTTCCTCAAAAACTCAAAACTTTTCTGTCCCAATGGTTTGGTCAGAATATCAGCAACCTGCTCCTGAGTTCTACAGTGTTTTAAAACAATTTCTCCATTGTTTACCAATTCCCTGATGTAATGAAACTTTGTGTCAATGTGTTTCGTTCTCTCATGAAACACAGAATTCTTGAATAAAGCAATAGTTGAGCTATTGTCACAAAAAATCATAGTTCCTTTTGCTTGTTCTTGGCATAAGCTCCTTAACATCATTCTCATCCAAACTGCTTGACATGCTGTTGCTGTAGCTGCCACATATTCTACCTCTGACGTAGACAACGTTACAATAGACTGTTTTTTAGAAGCCCATGAAATGGCTCTTGAACCCATGTGAAAAACATAACCGGATGTGCTTTTCCGATCATCTACACTTCCAGCCCTATCACTATCAGTGTATCCAATTAAATCTGAACATTTTGAAGCAATATATAAAATTCCAAACATTTTAGTACCTTTAACAGACCTCAAAATCTTTTTTGTTGCCTGCCAATGTGCTTCTTTTGGCCTCTCCATGAATCTGGAAATTAAACTAACAGCATGCATTATATCCGACCTAGTTGCAGTTAAATACATGAGGCTGCCAACTATGCTCTTGTACAAACTAGGATCAAAATCCTTGTTGTTGTCCTCTTTGCTGAGTTTTAATCCCATCACTGTGGGAGTAATTGTTGCTTTGCTCTCCTGCATATTAAATATTTCCAACACTTCATTGACATATTTCGCTTGTGAGATAAAAATCCCATTTCCATTTTGTTCTACTTCTATTCCTAAGAAGTATCTCAGCAAACCCATGTCAATGATTTCAAATTCTTCTTTCATGACTGTTTTGAAATTTTCAATAAGATAATCATCATTACCTGTGAAAATAACATCATCAACATATAACACAACAATTAGTATTTTACCATCATTTTCT
>APFE031719517.1:148600-185969 GCA_000404065.3 Pinus taeda
AATTCAAAAAGCTTATTTATTTCTATTTTTAATATATAATATTTAATTTAAAACCAGTCTCAAATAAAGTAATGAATGTTGTCGCGTTGTTGCTGCTAAGCGTTGAATTGCGCAGCCTTAGCCAGAAACGCAACACATAGCTACCCCTCAGCAGCCTCCTGCTAATGAGACCTTGGATCAATGGATCCACAAGAGGATGGAGATCCTCCCCCTAATCGCCAACAAGAAAATGAAGGAACAGCAAAAGCATTCGCCTCTCTCATATCTGCAATGGGTCCAGCCAAAAATCGACCGTCAATAACCAAGTTTGTTAAAAGATTGGAAGACATCTTGGAAATTTCCCTTCCCCCTCCTCTCCCTCATAGAACAGCCCTGTCCCTAGTGGAGCATGGATTAGTTGGGCAGTTCACTGGGTTATGGCCCTCACCCAAGACCGTCTAGAAATGGGTAGAAAGAAACTAGATTGCGTCAATAAATGGGAAAATTTCAATCGGGTTTTGTGGAAGAGGGTACTACACCTTCCACTTTGAAACCAAGGAGGATTGTGTTATGATATTTAGGAATGGCCCATACTTCATGGATACAAGGGGTCTGTACCTAAACAAATGGACACCAGATTTTGATCTAGAAATGGGCGTGCCTAGCGTTGTCCCAGTTTGGGTCAGGTTGTCGCACCTCCCCCTCCACTGTTGGGGAGATGATTCAGTTAGAGCTATAGGAAATGTAGTCTGGAAATACATCGACAAGTGCGAACCAAAGGAAAATATGCATGCATGTGTCAGAATCCACGTAGAAGTGGATCTAGGGAAAGGGCTTCCGGAGGTGATCAAAATCAAATTGGATCAGTGGATGCACATTCAACAACTAGATTATGAGAAAATTCCTTTCAAATGCAAGGAATGTCATGAATATGGTCATTTTGCTAATAGATGCAAAAAAAAAAAATGAAAATGAAAATGTTGAAGGCTCAAAAACAAATGGGAGCAGGCTAAGAGGAAGAAGACATCCAACAAACAACCCCTTCACACTTCATCATAGCCCTCTGTATGCTCTGACCTCCTCCCTCCATCACCAAAAGCAGACAACAACCCCCTCATTAGCCTAAATCCTTTTGGGCCATTGGACCCCGTAGCCCCTCCATCCCCCAGATCCAGATCCCCTCCCCCATACTCTCAACCCCCCAGCATCCCCTCCAATCTCAAATACTCAATCCCCACCCCTTCCTTCAATTGACAGAATTCTAACAAGAAATAAGTCAAAGGAAACTCTTCAAAATGTAGAACATCAAAAAAAATCAGGAAGAAAATCAAACAAAGAACTGAGGGATGAAGCTGCAGCAAAGGAAATGGCTTTAGGAACACAACAACCAATGGAATCCTTTTTAGGAAGAAGCTCAGGAAACAATGATAAAAGCCAAAAAAGAGGGAAATCCCCCTTGCGCCACCCAACAAACAAATAATTATAGTGGTCTCCTGGAATTGTGGGGAATGGGATCACTCTTTAAAGAAAATGCCAAAAGAGACTTTCTGGAAAAAGAAAATCTAGACATTATTATGATTCAGGAGACCAAAACAAATAGCCATGAAACTGAAAAAATAATTCAAAAATTCAAAAATTATGAAGGGGAAGCAATACAGGTTACATAAGCTTCAGGCGGAATCTGCACAATATGGAAAAAAGGACATTGAAAAACGATTAAAAAAAAAAAATGATCAACACTAGATACAAACAGAGCCAAAACAAACAAGTACAAAAGAGAAGTACAGTTTCATAAACATATATGCTCCCAATCACTACAAGGAAAAAGAGCAATGTTGGGACACCATAAAGGAAACACCAAATGAAATACAAACTAGGAAAATAATCCTTGGAGGAGATTTAAATTTGGTAAGAAGCACAGAAGAGAAGTTTGGAGGGACATATTACACAAACCCATCCAGGGACGCTCTGGAAGCAATAATGGAACAACACAACTTAATAGACATTCCCTCAAACAAAGGAAAATATACTTGGAGCAACAAAAGAGTGGGCAAAAATAATATTAAAGAGAGGTTGGATAGAATTCTGATTCAAGAAAACATAGCAACAGTATACAGCTCTATTAAATCTAAAATCCTCCACACCATGGCATCTGATCATAAGCAGGTGGCAATAATGATGGGCAAAATGGAAAAGCAAGAACCTCTTCCATTTAGATACAGCTCAATATGGGACAACAATTCAGAATTCGGTGAACTAATCAAGAAAGCATGGACACCAAGAATATCAGGATCACCCCAATATATTTGGGAAACAAAATTAAAAAATTTAAGAGCCAAATTGAAGCACTGGGCAAGAGAAAATGAAATCAAAAAAAAAGGAGAACAGAGATGCAAAAGAAAATAGATAGCATGCAAACTGAAAAAGAAAACAAAGAAGAAGACAAGTAGGATTATTTAAGAAAGGAGATATTTTGGGAAATATACAGGGAAATCAAGAAAGAGGAAGAAAAGGCCAGAATGAAATCTAGAAGCCTTAGGCTCAAGGCAGGGGATAAAAACACCTCTTTCTTTCACAATACTATTAAGATAAGAAGAGCAAGAAATCAGATTGAAAAAACAAGTTGGTGCTCAAGAGGTCAAACGTGCAGAGGATCTAAAAAGAGTAGCCCACGAGCATTTTAAACATTTACTTTCAGCTAGAGAAGAAACCGCTGAACATGAAAGCTTCCTACAGCATACAAAAAAAATAAATAAAAAAGAGAAAAACTCAAAAATATGCAAAGAGATAATAGAAGAAGAGGTATTGGCGGCCATATGGAGCCTACATCCATACAAAGCCCCAGGACCAGATGGTTTTACAATAGCTTTCTACAGATTCCATTGGCATATAATAAGAAAGGATTTCTTAAGAATGGTAAAGAATGTCTTCAAAAAAAAAATAGGAAGCAACACAAAACCCTCCTATCTTGCATTAGTCCCAAAAGAATCCAACCCTTCCACTTTCAATAGATTTCGCCCCATCTTCCTTTGCAATTCCTCCTATAAGTTCATCACAAAAATAATTACAAATTGAATCAAGGAAGTTCTTTCAACAATAATATCCGAAAACCAAGGAGGATTTGTTCCCAACAGGCAAATTAGAGATAATGTAATTATTGTACAAGAAGTTGTTCATTCCAGCATCCAAAGAAAAGAAAAAGGAATCATTATCAAACTTGATATGGCAAATACGTTTGACAGGGTCAGTCTCCCATATCTAATGGAAGTTCTCAAAAAACTTGGATTCTCAAAAGAAATTATAGAGGTCATTCAAGCTTGCATTACTACTACTTGGATTGCTCCTCTTATAAATGGAAGGCCTGGCGAATTCTTTCAAACCACAAGAGGCCTGAGACAAGGATGCCCACTTTCCCCCTTCCTATATATTATAATGGCGGAAACTTTAAGCAAAGCCTTGGAAAAAGAAAGAAAAGAAAGAAATATCATTGGGCTTTGAATAACAAGAGGAGTAAAGACCATAAACCACTCCTTGTTTGCAGATGACACCCTGCTATTGGGAGGGGCTTCTACAATAATTTCAAAAAGATTCAAAAGAATATTGGATGAATTCCTACAGGTTTCAGGTGGGCTCTTAAACAACACAAAATGCAGAATATACGGTTGGAATACCCCTCCCAGAACCATGCAAAGAATTTCATAAATCATAGATATCCCCATTAAGGAAAAATTGACTCATTTCTTTTATTTGGTACTCCCCATCTCAAAAGAAAACATGAAGGCTGAAATATGGACCAAACAGATTGAAAAAATGGAAAACAAAATCCAGAGCTAGGGAATGATGTGGCTAAACACGGCAGGGAGGGTGATATTAATCAAAGCACTCCTAGCAGCACTCTCAATCTACCAATATGCAATAATCTTGGCTCCAGCAAGTTCCCATAAATAAATGGAGTTAATTCTAAGAAGCTTTCTATGGCAGGGAGGGAAGCAAGAAAACAAAAAATTCAGTTTGGTCAGGTGGGAGAAAGTAGTATTACATATGAACAAGGAGGCCCCTCAATCCGGCTACCTGGCCTCGTGAATGCTGCCCTAGGAATGAAAATAATATGGATATTGATCACAGGGAAAGAGAGCTAGTGTAAAAAAACACTCGCCTCAAAATACATGGATAGCTCTAGGAGAAATCTACTAAATGGAAATATCCCATCAAGACAATGTACTCAAGTCTGGAAGTTAGTAAAAAAATACAATCCCTTTAATGAGAAATCATCTTTCTAACACCCCAGGCAATGGAAAAACAATATCGATTTGGGAGGATAGAATTATGGGAAAAGAACCTTTAAAAACTTACTCAGGAATTGAGGGCATTCAAAAATGGATGAGAGGAAAAGGTCTAAATACACTACATTCAATCTCTCTCTGGAATCAAAGAGAATGGAAAGAATGGAAAACCTTAAAGATCCCTGCAAATCTGGAAGTGCAATGGAGCAAATTAAGGCAACTTCTTAAAGGGGCAGCACCCATAAGCCAAGATGAAGAAGATGATTTCCTTTGGGACCCAAGTTGTGGAAAATACATAGTCAAGACTGGATACAAAATTTTTCAAGAACAACCAAACCAACAAGATTGGGGTCTCTCGAAGACAGTCTGGAAATCTGAAAGCCTGCCTAAGATCAAAATCTTCACCTGGACACTCTTAAAAGGGGAGATCTTAACTAGTGAAAACTTTAAAAAAAGGCTTCCAAGGTCCCTCAAGATGTCCAATGTGCTTGCAGGTAGAAGAAACCATACAACATTTATTTCAAGACTGCATTTTTTCCAAAGAGTGTTGGCAACAGCTTATAAGTCCTCTGGAAATCAATATAAATTTTGAAAAGCCTCTGTCAGAATTTCTCCAAGCCTAGAAGAAGGCATATCCATATACAACCAAGAGAAAAGTGATGATACAGAGGATCTGGAAATGCATCCCAGTAGTTCTTTGTTGGCAAATTTGGTTGATGAGAAACAAAAGCATTTTTAAAAGCCAGGCCCCAAGAATAGGGAAAACACTTTCAAATACATGGGGTCTAACTTCTGAAACCCTAAATGTTAAAGGAACAGCATCAATAGACTACAACTTTTTTCAACAAGAAGAAAAAGACTGGCTCAACAAAGCCATAATAAATAACAACGAGCAAAAAGGACAAAAGAAAAAACCTTCAGAACACAGCTAGAAAATGAGACTGAGTGAAGAAGAATTCAAAAAATGGAAAAAGAATTAGAAAAGACATTCTCTCTACTTTGATGGGGCTTCAAAACATAATCCCGGGAAGGCAAGGGTAGGGGGAATTATCCTTGATCTGAATGGGAAATTAATTGTTACTTTTGAATGGGGACTTGGAGAAGCTTCAAATTATAAGGCTGAAGCCTATAGCCTATTAATGGGAACAATAATAATTAAAAAAAGAATGATACAAGACCCCATTATAATAGGAGACTCAACCATAATAATAGAGGCAATGGCTCATCACAAAAATCCCAACAATGAATTCATGAATAGAGTATATAGGAAAATCAGGAAAAAAATTAGAAGGCTCAGGAGATGCAATTTTTAGACATGTTTTGCGAACTCATAATCAACAGGGAAACCATTTCACTAATCAAGCAATTAAAAGATATGAAGGGAGCACCCGGGAAAACAAAGAGGAAATCACACCACTGTCCCATAATTCCATCCAAAGGATAAGAAGCATGAATCCTCTCAAAAAAAAAAAAAAGAGAAAGACAACAAGATTTCAAAAAAAGGAATATCACTGCAAAAACAATCAGAGGATCACGAGAATTCAGAGAAAAAATCAAAGAAGATCTAAAAATCTCAAGTGTTATAGCAGTAAGGATGATTGTGATCAAGTTCATAGGAATCACGCAGCAATCCATCTCATCAGCGAAAGGCATCGGGCATCTCTCAGCCTCTTTAAATACATCTGGATTTGTAACATCCCCCGCGTCTCCATTCCCAGACAAATTTGTTTGCTTCATTCACCCCTCACATCCCCTGCTCTTCTCCAAGTGTTTTCGCCTTCTCTAAGTCCCGTCTCGAATCCCCCTCACTGCCCTCCTGCTCTGCATATTGTCTTCTCTCCATTTAAGCTCTCAGTTATCTATAGGCCAGTCGTTGTGCAAATCTTCAGTCAACATCTTCACCCCGCTCACTCCTTCACTAGAAATCACCTTCGCCTTATGTATACTTCCTCCCTCTTGGTGCCACTCCTCCCTATTTGTCACCCTCAGGAACGCCAAGTTACATCCTCCCCAACAAGCAGTAAAGATCAACTCAAAATGCTTGTAGGTAGCTACAACAAAAGAAGGAATAATTCAGGTAACACAAGACATAGGAAGCACAACAACATAAGGAACAACAAGCAGATCAAGAGGGATAAGAAGAAATCAAATCAAATGGAATTCAACCCCATTGAAAAGGCAGCAAGGAATAATGCATGCCCAGCATGCAAAGTGAAAAAATTCATGATAAATCAACTACAAGAATCACTTAAAGATATCAGGTCTGAAATGAGAATGGAGTATAGCTATCAAAAAAGGAACATGGAAATGCAGAAAGAAGAGATCATGGCTCTTAAAAATAAATGCAATCATTTAGAGGAGGCAGTGACATACTTCAAAAAGAATACCATGAGCCAAGAAGGCGAGAACTCTGTTAACTATGACAAGAAGAAACAGCCTTCTCAGGAGCAGTCAATTTACAAACCATGAAAAATCTCAATGTTATGTAAATTTGCTTTATTAGTAGGTCAATATGTTAGGCAGTGCTCAAGAATATTAATAGAATTCTATGTAATTTTGAATACTCGCATAGGAAAAGGGATTGCGCTCCCAGTACTTTCTCGGTGCTTAGATTCCTTCTATGCTACAGTCGACTGTAATAGGAGCTTGCTCCACCACAACTTTTGGTAATATATCCACTATATGATCTTGTTAAAAAAAATATCTAATTTAAAACCATTTTATTTCCAATTTAGTTATATATTAGCCCCACAATTTAACCTTATTTATAGGATTATTCATAACATTATTTTAATTCAATTAAAAAAAAGTTTTTGCTTTTAATATGGTTTCTAATAATCTATTATATTTTATATTATTAAAATATAAATATATATATATATATATATATATATAATAATATATAATTTGTTTAAATTAGTTTTTTTTACTAATAAAGTTGATTTTTTTTTACTTTTTATGCATAATGTCTAATTTAATACCATTAGCCTTAGCCTTATTTATAGGACTTTTCCTAACTTATTTTCATTCAAATCAAAAAAATGTTCTTGTTTTAATATAATATACTTTTAATTAATTCATATTTATAAATATTTTATATTTTTTAAATACTTTTATTTTGGTTATTTTGTTTTTTTATTATTTGATGGTTTATTTGGTTTTAATATATATATATATATATAATATATATATATAATAATATAATTAGTTTTTTGACTAATTAATGTTAAATTTACTTTTTATTTGGTTTTTCAGTTGAATTCTCTAAAGCATCTCTGTATTATTTATTTCTTATTAGATTAGGCCCTACATCTATGTCATGATGATGAGTTTGAAAGGTTGACCCTAAAAATATTGTTGTGATTAATCCAAAGAAGTCATTCTCTTAAAAATATATTCTAGATTATATTAATATTTAATTTTGATGTCCACATGATTTTTCATCGCATAAAGTTTGTAAAAGCTAAAATCTATATTAATTTAGGTTCTCATTCTCTAAAATACAAAAATCTATATTAATTTAGGTTGAAGGTATATTCTATTTTTCTAAAATATAGAAGTAGAGTAAGGTAAAATTAATATTAATTTAATTTATTCTAAATACGTAAAATACAAAAGAAGATTGTATTGATTAAAATATTTATCATTACTCTAAATCTACCAAGCATAGAGAAGGGTTGAATTCCTAGTGATGTAAGCCTCTTTTTTAGTGCAAAATATTTGCACCTTGAGAGATTTGCTCTCTCTTGACACTTGATAGATTTGGAGTTAAGATAGATCTTTTTTGGTTTTATCAAATGCCGAGAGGGATCCACTATCTCAAGAAGCAAACTCATTTTGAGTGAAAATTTGAAAAAATGTCAAAAAATGCGATACTTCTCGACACTTAATAGATTTGTAATTAAGATGGGCATATGCTTGTTCTTTATAATTTTATTTATATTATCTATAAATTTCACATCTCTATCTATAAAAAATCTTATTATTAATTTTATTATAATCCTCATAATACAGTTGCATACAAGTAAAGGAAAAAAAACTAGACATGTTTTGTTATTATTTTTATTTAATTTTTTAATGTAATATGCATATCATAGAGTATATATAGAGAGGGAGTCTGCACATGCTTAGAAAAATAGTTTATTGTAAGTATTATGTGATTATATATTTATTAACTAAATTTAAATATAAAGTTTTGAAATGTCATACTTACAAATCTGGATCTCCCCTCGATGGAATGACTAAGACATGTTAGGTTGGGGAGTGCATGGCCATCATCCCATCAAGAACTCATAGATGAGGATGTGCCCATGCACCCTCCCCAATGTCATTAACAATCCATCATGAAGTTGCATAGAGCATCATTTGGCAGCACTCCAATTTGGTGCCAGATCCCTCTGGAACTAGTATTGGTTTAATGGTTGCAACTAAGTTGAAATTAATAGTAGTTATGATATTTGGGTATGTATTTCTAAATCCATATTTAGTTTTATTCTTAGCCTACATGCCTCTGTAGAACACTCGTAATTTGTAGGTGTGGCAGTTTCTTTGAGAACTGGTCATAATTTGCATGAGGCAGATGTTAATTCAGGCTATAGGGCCTTGTAATGTGGTCAATTATTACCATTCACAGGCTATTATTATTCAACTACAATAATTCCATAGGATGTTTCCTCTAGGGATACTACTTTAACTCTGTGTAGCAAATAATTTTCTACCCTTTGTTGTTTCTTTTATTTCTAGTGTTCTCTCCCATTGCATCCCCCAGGCATTGGTTACAATGTTTTCTCTTTTATTTTTTGTCGCATCGACTCTCAACTCATCACTTAGATTGTTATAGTCAGGTTTGGTTGGGTTTCTCCTTCGCTTTGGATAAATTTTTCAAGTCAAGAACAATATTTCTCCTTTTAGTTCTTCTTTGTATCCATCCTTGAGAAAATCCTTCATCTCCCAAGTTCCTATCCTCCTTGTCTTCCACTACTATTCACTTTCATCTATTGAGAAAACATTCATATTTTAGGAAGTTTGTGTCATCATTGATTCAATCTTTTAATGCATCGTCGATGCATTCAAAGCCGATGAGTGGCCCACTACATAAAACAAGGAATCCTTTGAGCCCAAGAGAAAGTTTAAACTTCAACATCTCTGTATTGCATCCACTCACTGAATATTCATGAAAAACTAATGGCAGTGAAACATGACATTGTATGAAATCACATATGTTTGATAGATATCGAAGTGGCTAGAGAGGTGGCGTATTGGGTGCTTAACATAACACACACCAGAGGAAGATACAACTAATACATGTATATTGTTGATAACTACTAGCATTTGAAAACTCTATTGGGTAGTGTATTGTTGTATCACAATAAGGCCAAGGAGGAATTCTTCCTTGTGTTGGATGAGTTATAAATTTCCATCCACAATATTATGCCACAATGAGGCTAGTCTTGAATATTGTGTTGGAGATGCAAAAGGGGACACAAAAACATACTCAATATTCAATGAAACTTGGACATAAAAGAGGATACAAATGTGGATGCAAAAGTGGAAGTAAATGTGGGTGCAATGGTAGATGCAAAACATGACACAAATTGTGGCTCAACAAATGTGGATGCAGGAGTGGATACAACAAAAGAAGATGCAAACTTGGACGAAAAAAAAGATGAAAAAATGGATGCAAATGTGGGTACAACAATGGACACAAAAATGGATGCAACAGAGGTAGATGCAAAAGCGGATACAAAACAAGATACAAAACTCGATGCATAAACCCAGCATAAAAGTGGATGCAATATTTGATGCAAATTTGGATGTGGAAGCAAACATGGGTTCAACAATAGGTATAAAACATGGCACAATTGTGGCACGACAAAAGTGGATGCAATGATAGATGCAAAAAAAAAAACAAACAAACTTTGATGCAAAATAAAATGAAAAAAGGGATACAAAAGTGGATGTAAACATGGGTGCAACATTGGGCGAAAAAGTGGATGCAACAAAAGTTGATGCAAAGGTAGATGCAAAATGAGACTTTAAACTCGATGTAAAACTTGACGCAAAATTGGATTGAAAAAAGGATTCCAAAATAGATGAAAATTTTGATGCAAATATAGATGCAAATGTGGATGCAAAGTTAGAAGAGAAAGTGGGTGCAAAGGTAGGTGCCAAACTAGGCGCAAATTATGGCACAACAAAAGTGGATGCAATAGTGGACACAATAATGGATGCAAAAGAGGATGCAAATGTGGACGCAAAACAAGATGCAAAATTAGATGTGACAAAAGTAGATTCAAAACTAAACACATACCTTGATGCAAAACTTGGTGCAAAAGGGAATCCAAAAGAGGATGCAAAAATGGATGCAAAAAACGATGCAAAAAATGATGCAAAAGTTTATGCACCTGTAGGCGCAAAAAAGTGGATGTAATATAGGATGCAAAAGTAGGTGAAATAAAAATTAGGTGCCAAACTTGATGCAAAGCTTGGCAAAAAACCTAGTGCAAATAATGGTGCAATACTTGGTGCAAAACCTCATGCAAACCCTAGTGCAACACTTGGTGATAGATTTGGTGCAAGACTTGGTGCAAAAACTAGTGCAACCATATTTGATAAATGGATGCAAATAGCACCAAAAATGGGCTCTAGATGGAAAAAAGGAAGAAAATGGGATTTTATTCACATGGTTTTGTTTCTGATATGGCCATTTTTCTTTACAATGTTGAAATGGAATATGACTACAAGTAATTTCCTTATGACCAAATGAATTATATAGAAAGCAATAACAATAAAATAATTTATGGTTCTTTGATGTTTTCCTCTTGTGTCTTGCTTTGAGCTAAGATTCTTCTTGAATTCCCTTGGCTGACTACTTTGCTATATTTTCCTCTTTCTTGAGATGGTTAATTATGTCATTTTTCTCCTTCAATTTCAATTCTATTGCTCCCAACTATTTTTTACTTCATCAAGTTGCTTTATCATAATATAATTCTTTCTCTTTACCTCCTCTAGCTAAAATTCCAAGAGCATAATCGATGATGCATTTAAATCCATATTGATTTGATCCATCTTCCAGTGGTTAATTATTCCTGAATATGACCTGCTTTGATACCACTTGTTGGCCCAAAGGTCACATTGAGAGGGGGAGGTGAATCAGTGTGAGGTAAATTTCACAATTTAGTGTTTTTTTCTTAATTATACATCCATATGGTAGTGAACCATAAACATTATGTCATAAATTATAGTAATGCATCATCATATCATTAACATGACAAGAAGCAATCAACAACACAAGAAAGCATCACATCACAAGGAGACACAAATTTTTAGGTGGAAACCCAAATGGGAGAAAACCACCAACTCTTCTTCTGCTAAGTCTTTAATTTATTTACATCAATTTGCAAACCCTAACCTGCAAGAGTCAACTAACCCAAAAATATGAAATTTTCCACTTATGATAGGCTACAACCTGATTGAGGCACCAACCTCGAAAGATGCAAGCAGCTACTCACTTTAGGCTACAACCTAATTGAGGATCCAACCTCAAGGATGTATAGGATCCAATTAGCAATAAGTACGTTCCAACCAACTCTAGGCTCCAACCTGATTGAGGATTCAACCTCCTTCCTATGCTTCTTTGTGGACCTCTATTTCATCACATTTTCAAACTAGATCCACCATCATCACTATAATCATTTAATCATAAGTAAAACCAAAATATGCAATCAATACATACAGTCACTGCCACTAACTCTACCACTACAAAAATCATTGTCTTTGTTATACAACATGAAACCATGGTTATACAACCTATAACCATCAACTCAATTGTCACAAAATTCATATCAATCTTTTCTATTGGTTTCCATATTGTCATCCCAAACTATGCTCCAACCATAACTACAATCTAGACACTCAAACCCTTCCTCAAAACCTATTATCTTCATGTATCAAAAGACCTACAATATGTTCATAGGACTTCCAAATATCCACGAGAGCTTATGGCCATCAAATAAGAGTCAAAGTAACATCAAACACCTCTATTTGCATCCATCTTTAAGCCTTGATCGCTCATCTTCTTCCGAATTTCAATTTGGATCAATAATGACTCCAAAAACCCATAAATGAGGCCACTAGATTTAGGTGGTGTTCATTAGAACCTGTTGTTCATTCAACATAATTCATGAATATAATTAAAAAAAATATTATTACCAACTTATTCCGCTGTAGGGCGAACTCATGACTACCAATACACAATATCGACAACTTACCAAATGTGCTCCCTGGTGTGCCTTGTTCGATGGCCCATCCAACTTATATTTGTTAAGAATGTGTTGTGTGAGACCTGAAAATAGGGTGTGGGACCCTGCATTTTATTAACCATACTATCAATATGCATCCACACAATAATCAACCGTACATCCATGTGGCTTGAATTCGACTAATGAACATTGTGTGTGATTAACCCCTACTTACTTCGGTGACCTATGTTGCCACACATGGATGCCATGGTTGTCGTTATTCAACACATGAGGATCTTGGCTATCATCTCCCCCAAGACATCAAATGTAGAATCACATATCAAATCTCCCCCAAATTTTCAAATATTTGCCAAATTCAACACCAAAATTTATAAATCTACTAGACAACTATCAACATGTTTGACGGGGCCCAACCATGAGATTTGCCACCACCAAACCTCTACCATCAAACCAGTGTTATATGTGTGTGTGTGTGTGTGTGTGTCAAAATTTTATCACTTCCAATACTCTGCCATCGGGCCTAGCAAAGCAAAGGGCTCCAAAATTTCGTTATCATATAATCAAGACATAAACCTTACATCAACTTCATATATAAAAACCCAAGACAATAACTATAATATTCATCCACTATATATTACAACTCCACCATCACCAAATATAGCCAACCTTCAAACCAGAAAACGCTTGAACTACTACAGAGGTCCAGAGACCATTATTCCAGAACAAAAATTGCATTGTTTCATCGATGAAACAAGTGCTTAATGAAACAATGTAATTTTTGTTCTAGAATAACAGTCTCTGGCATTTAGTAGTTCATATATATATATATATATATATATATATATATATATATATATATAATATATATATATATATATATATATATAGATATATATATATATATATATATATAATATATGATATATATATATATATATATATATATATATATATATATATATATATATATATATATATATATATATTAATATATATATATAGATGATCCAACCATAGGACCATGAAATGAGGCAATAATGTGGAGGTCAATCCATTATAAAACCAGAGTTGACGCTTCTAGACCCATATGATCGTTCAATGCCAACATTCGTCCCATGTGATCTAGACCCAAGATTCCTTGGTGTTTTGTTTGTCGACATCACCATGATGCCACACTTTTGATGTGGCACACTCTGAGTGGGACATGTGTTACTCAACTTTGGGCCCATTAGACAGTTAAAAATATTATTTCTTCTTGTCATGTGGAAACCTCCAGAGGCACCACATTAGTCTGATGATGTCATTATAATCCATGTCAACTCCCAATGAAATTGTGCCATGTGTCCTCATCTGATTGGGTGGTTAACATTTGTGCATCTTTACCTTCATCCAAATATTGACCTATTGCGAACATTGTTGATCTATTCGAAACATGTGTGGTCTTTAACTACTTAACCAATGCACAACTTTGTGTGTTTGTAGCCATTGATCTTCCTATCCAATGTGGATCTACTCCCAACTTGCACGATGTTTAACAAATTAATATTTTGGTTTTAAGCCCTATAGTTTTGCCTTGTAATTTTGCCCCAACTAATATTGATATTCAATAAGCCATAACTTCTCATTCGGGAAGAGTTTTTCTGAGTAGAATATATCATTAGAAAGGTATCAACAAGCACTATGTAACCATGTTATTTGTTAGATACTTTTAGCATCTTAACTTCATCAAAAATTCAAATAACTTCAAGCTCCTATATTCTCATATAATGAGACCTTGTGAAAGGTTACACTATCATACTATTACACATAGTCCTATTGTTTCTTTGATCAGCAAGCATGGTCCTAATGTTGTTGCCCATACATCCCCCTTTGAAATCAATGAAATATTATTGTCATCAATGATAACACTTTGTGCAACACCACTTCTTATTATGATCTTCACATAAACTTTCCCCAAACTCTGTTGTATAAATACCTTAGTTCAATACATGTTTGATCAATAAATAACCTTATATTGTTTGTGTGCAAATAAAGATGTTTCTACTAGAAGTTGGATCAAAGAGCGTGGGCACCAAGGTATGAGAGAGGCCACAAAAATTGGGTATATATCTCATTTCCCAGCAATCGTGGCGCCTATGCTCTTTAATATATCACACTACATCATTTTTATTAGAGACCAAAAAACCTAGTTCACAGTGTCTCTGTTGTCAAATCAAATATTTGTTTTTGTACTAGAGAAATATTTAATCAGATTCGCAGGCCATCAATCCCTTGGTATGCAGGTTGAATCGCCTTTTTCATCATTTCATTCTTCACATATCTTTTTCCTTGTGGGTATTTCACACAGATTTCAATCCAAAATAAGATAAATAGGCAAAAACATCATATCATTGAATCACAATCCCCCGCAATGTTTGAACATGAAAAAATCTACATTCAATATTTTGCCTCCTTTAATACTTCATCAGTTAATCTTGGTAGTCATCTAGTTCCTTGAAATGCAATGGGACAAGGGAAAATATTAAATAGGTTCACATTCTTATCTTGTTGGGGTAGAAATGGTAGAACAATATGTCAGTACAACTGTAGAGAAATGTTTAGAATAGTTGACTCATTCAACGAATAAGCATTCGAAGTAGAAGAGGTCAAGGAATAAGCAAAGGGAGATAACAGTGCTTTTGTGGGCAAGTTGATAGTGGCATCCTTATAATGACATAAATGGTTCTGAGTAGGATTTGGCCTGGTTTTGGATCTTGGATTTTCGAGTCAAGAAATTCAATTTCTAACAAGGCCACATAACCTAATCAGCCTCCCAAAAAGTAAAATTCAAGGCCCATCTAACCATCCTTTGGAACATTTTAACCTCTCTTTTTGCATTTGATAATATTTTTTCCAAGCTATAATGTGTTATTAGGAATGTTATTAAATATTTACCATATCCTATGGCCTAAAACATTGAATGTGTAGGAAAAATAGGATTTATTGTGCAGAACATGTTGGAAACCAGCATGAGAATATTTAGGAGACCAGCATCATCCCATCAACCACTCGGTTGGATGATGAGTAGTTACTACCCCTCAATGACTTTGAGTACACTGGGAGACCAGATCCACATTTGTAGGAGTTTTAGAGGGAAGTTTCCCTCCCTTCAAGGAGGTTTCCTCTCACTCACTTTTTTATAAATAAGAGATCCTAGTATCTTAGTAGGATTTGAATTCTAGAGGCAAGATAATGACTATTAGTGGAGGAAACGTCTACTTGTTATTTCCATTGTCATGTTACATGTTTGAATAGTTTTGAGAATAATGAAAAGAATCATTTTGTTGAGCTTGATTCAAGGGAGTTGAGTTTCCTTGGGTTATGGCCCAACCCAACTACTCAAGCCCATTCATAATTACATTTATTTATGTCTTCCTTTTTCATGCACTTAGTATAATTGTGTTTCTTTCTGTAAATCTAGTTTATAAGAAAATCATTGCCTCTGCAGGTTAGTGAGTGAGCTCCCTTGGGAAACTCGGTTATGTAACCTGTGTGGAAAAGCACCAAAATTAGTTTCACTTTTATGCAATATTTAGATTCCATTCCAAATTCAACTCATCCTTTCACATGCATTTTTCTTTCTGTTGTTAGTGTTTTAACAATCATTTAATCACTTTGTCTTTGTTAGCTAAAAAAATATTTTGTGTGCAGATGAAATATATTGGTTCATAAATAGAATTAACATAATTTCCTAGTATGAACATCAACTCCTTCAACATTCTACCTTCCATTCCTACTCGTTTCTGCAAACTATCTACGCACCAGAAAATACCTACCCGAGCAACAAGAAGATTGTTAGCTTTACTTTTCCCTTTGCACAAGTTAGTCTACTGAGTATATGGGCTTGGTATGGTCTATTACACCCTTCCACAGATCCCTACCACCCTCTCCCACCTTATTAGGGAGCTACAAATGGTGTTCAAGGGTCTAAAGGTGGAAGAGATCATGTGCTTATTCAAAATCCGAGCAATCTTGTTAGTGGTGCCCTGGATAAAAGAAAGTTGAACATTGGTAACCAATTCTCTAGGATCTTTCCTTAACTTTGGACCTTTGCTCACATTTAATAAATATCTGAGGCTCTGTGGTTTACAATGACCATTATTCAAGTTATGGAGATGGGATTTTTCATTTTCCAAGTGATCCTTATCAGAAAATCTAAAAGCACGGGTGTCCAATGTGTTGAGAACTCCCATATTTTGAGTCAGAAAATGATGGGAATCAACACAAAAGCATTTCTCTGTGTGGGTTTTCTTTTGAAATACCTAGTGAGAGAAGGAATCATCATCTTTCAGGGAGATTAGAACATTAAGGAAAGGAAGACTACCATTAATTTTCGTCTCCATTATGAACTTGATGGAGCTTGACAGATTGTTTAGATGTTGGAGGAATAAATCTAACTTCTCATGACCATGAGGCCAGATGATGCTAAGGTATCATCTACAAACCTATTTTAAAGCTTAGGCTTGAGTTGAGCAGAAACCAATGCTTTAGATTCAAAATATTCTATGAAAAGGTTGGCTACGACAGGCCAGAGCAGAGTACCCTTGGCAACACTACGGGTATGTTCATATAACTCACCTTCAAAGCTAAAAAAAAGTAGAGGTAAGGGATATCTCTACCAACTTGTTTGTATCTGGATCAATGATTCGTTTGATCACTTCAGTAGCCTCATTGATAGGGATATAGGTGTAAAGAAAAAAAACATCGAAACTTACCAGAATATCATCTGGTTATAATTTTAAACCTTTTAACTCATTGACAAAAGAGGAGGAATCCTTAACAAAGGATTATGTAAGGCCAGCAAGTGGTTTTAGCTTCCAGGCTAAATATTTAACGAGGAGATAAGATGGCCCACCAATGTTATTGACAATGGGTCTAAGGGGATCCCCCTCTTTATGGATTTTTGGAAGCCCATAAATCCTAGGAGTAAGAGGGACGCTCTTAATAAGCTTATGGCTTATGAAGCTCACGGTGCTACTAGATTTTATATTTGAAGCCACAGCTATCGAGACTTTTTTATAGGGTTCTTTTTTAGCTTTTGGAAGCTACCACTGTTACACAAATGGTCCAACATATTTCTTCAATAGTCATCCTTATCTAGGATAACAATTGTTCCATCTTTATCCACTATAAGAATAAAAATGTCAATTTTTTTAGGGCCTTAAGGTCTTCAAATTTTGACTTACTGATGTTACTCTTGGGTGGCTTAGATTTCCTAAGAACCACCATACTATCTTGTCTAATGACATCTTTCAAATTATCAGCTACATCCTTAAGGCCATACTCTATGCTACAAATAATATCTTCTACCGGGATTTTTCATAGGGAATGAGTGAAATTTAATCATTTTTCCAAAAAAAGAAAGACAAAAGAATCAAAAGAGGATTTTGAAAGATTAATCGCCCTCTTATTCTTAGAAGAGGGGGACACTAGACTATTATTATTATTATTATTATTGGAAATATTATTATTAATAATATTATCATTAAGAAAGTTAATATTATAATTATCATTAAAATGGTTATGGGAAGGAAAAGGGTGGGGACCTGAGCACAAGGGTTATATGGGGATATTTTAATAATGGGGGTGGGGGCAATGGAACAAGAGGAAGATGAGGGAGACAGGGATTGGGTCATGCCTGAACCAATACAAGGGCGCTTGGGAGGAAAGGGAGAAGCCTTCATCGAGGAGGAACTAGGAAAGGGAATATAGTAAGCACAGGGGTTACAGTCAACGCATGGGGGGTCCAACGAATGGCTTATGAAGTTGAAAGCTAGGTCGGACAAGCACGTGATAGAATTGACCACCACAACAACATGCAAGTGGTTATCAGAAATTGCATGAGAGTCAACTAAAGTGGCAGACTCACAGGAGTAAGAAGTCGTCAAATATCCTGAGGGAGATGATGATTTGGACCCACGTTATTCCACTAACCTATCTAGAATAAAAACTCCATTAGCAAAAGGCGAAGGACCATTGTTGTTAGAAACCGAGCTCGAAGGATTAGTTAAGGAACAAGGAGAGCCAACGCTCTCACGAATAGCTGGATTTGTTAACTAGGAGGCAATCCAAGATTTGAGGGAAGAGACCTGTTCTCAACTAATCTATCATACTACGCTATGTTGCATCATAATAGATCCATTTTCATCCATGAGTGAGAAAAAAAGTGAAATATTTGTATCACATGGTGCCTGCGTGCAATTGATTGGACATGATATGAAGTCATTTTGAAGTATGTGGTTCAAGGTTCAAATCCCCCTGACTAGTAATATGGTTCATGTTAGGATGTGCATGGGTTCACCTAAATGTATAGTGGTAACAGTCGTAATCGACAGTACAAGCCCAGCCTAGTTTCCAACTCCTTTATATACAAAGAAAATAAATAATTTTACCGCATCTATTCATTCATTCATTATTGATATTTTACCAACATAGATCCATCTTAACTCCAGATCTACCAAGTGCCTAGAGAGATCAACTCTATCAAGATATAAACGTCATTTTGAGTGCCAAACTTGAGGAAAGGTTTGCACCTTCATAAATATGATTTCTCTAGATGCCTGGTGGATTCAAAGTTAGGATGAATTTACACTAGTTATTAATAATATTATTTACAAAAGTCTTAGATTTTATTTTTTACTTGATGATACATATTGTTAGATGTTTTATAATTTCTTTAATTTTATTTTTTAATGTTGTGTGTGTGTGTGTGTTAATTATACATGCACTCTAAGTAATAGACGAAACGACCTTGTTCAAAGCACTTTTAAGTTTCTCCAAAACCGGGTATAGACTTTTAAAAATCATAATTTAAGTTGTTTTGTGTGGAAATATGGAGTGCCTCAGGGTTTTTTATGGTATTGAATCAATTCATGCATTAGAAAGTGCATTTTAAACAATAAAAAAATCACAATATTACTAAAAAAATTATTCCCGTATTGACAGCGAAAAAACTTGTCTTAATTATATGTTTGAAAATATGAATCATTATTATTACTCCTTGCCAAGGAATAATTCTCGCAATTGAATTTCCTATTGACCATTGTTAGTTTAGCCTTGAACAATGTAAACTATCAAACAGGAACCGTGCCGAGTACCTGTTTTTTTTGAGGTAGCAAAAAAATCATCGAATTTTGAAAAGTGTTGATTCAGAGTACACATTTTTTGGCATACTTTTGGCACTTTTAATTTTTATGTATCAAGTATGAATACTTTTTTTTAAATGTTAGTAACTTTCATATTGATTTTGAAAATTGTTGAGGCAAAATCAAACTCTTTTTTTAGACGGCTTATTTTTTACACTTTAAATTTTTCATTGTATTAAATGTGGATAATTTTTTTTAAATGTTGGTGATTTTCATGCGGATTTTGAAAAGCATCAACATTTTTTTAAGCATATTTTTGGCACTTTAAATTTTCTTATATACCAAGTATGCACAAAAAAATTTAATGTTGATTATTTAACTATTTTTCAAGTTGTATTATTCCTCTTCTTATTTTTAGTCTTAAAATATTTTTTTAAGGGTTTTCCAAACTAGTGTTTTTTGTTTATTTACTATAAAAGTTTTTACTTTTTTTTACAAAGTTTAGAAAAAGATAATAACACTAATATTTTGAGTTGGGAATTTTTATATATTTATATATTTTTAATTAATACTTCAATACACAACAAAAAAAAAAACATTTTTTACTAAAAATGACGTTAAATAAAATAATTTTATGAAAAATTTGAATAAAAAATTTTGTAAAAGCACATTTTAGGAAATTTTTAAGAATTTTATATCCAAAAATGATGACATTTGAAATCTTTTTTCCCAAAAAGATTCACATAAAATTTTAAATAAAAATAACCAGAAAAAATGTAAAAAAAAAATAGAACATACCATTTAAAAATAATAATAATATAAATAAAACTAAAAAACTTTTAAAATAAAATTAAAATCATAAAAAATAAAAATAAAAATATACAAGTAAATTAAAATAAAAGCAAAATACAATTAAATTTAATTTAATAAAATTAAAAACAAAAAAACAGTAAAAATGAATTTAAGATAAAAAAAAACTTTAAATTGTCCGCTTGGGATAACTCAATTGGCAATGGCCTGGAAATGAAGTCTCATTGAACCGAAAGTCTTGGATTCAAATCTTGTGTTATCCCCTCGATCGGGGTGAGATGTAGTCCTACCAAGCTTACAAAAAGAAAAAACAAAAACAAAAAAAAAAAAAAAAACATTAAAAAGATTAGTTTGAGAAATGACCATTTTCACGACAATTTTTCTAGTTAATTTTAATCAAACTCTGACATAGATTTTTAAAAACTTGAGTTTGAATTGTTTAATCTGCATAATTTGAGTGCCCCAGGGGTTTTTCAAAGTGTTAAATCCATTTATGCATTCAAAAATGTATTTTTAAACAACAAAAAATCTTGAAATTGTATTGCGAGATTTTGGTGAATTCTGGTGAAAAAGATTATTTTGTCTACAAGTTAGAATAAGCCTTAATATATATATATATATATATATATATATATATAAAAAAAAAATCAATTAACACAAAATTAAAAAACATTTAGATAAAATTAAAATTATTTATTAAAAAATAATTGATGATGATGGTTAACGTCCGCTAAGACCAAAATTTGGTCTATCGAACCTAAAGAAGCAAATTATTTATTTTGATTTAAGATTTTATTCCTATGCTCAAAAATCTTGGAGAGAATCCTTCCGAGCTCATTATAATTTTGACATTGTAAAAGGTTAGGAAGGTCAGTATTGTGACAAAGATTATGAAATTGAGATCTAATGTGCTTGTACGTGGGACACTCTAAGAGGAAGTGGTTTTCATCCTCGATGTTCCTATTCTCGCATAGATGGCAGATCCTTTCCATCCATGGTGTTTTAGGAATTGTCCAACGACCTATTTCTCTATGGAGCTCATGTGAATTTGTTCTAATCTTTGTTATATTGATTTTCTTCTTTGAACTAGTTAAAATAAAAAGATATTTTTGATCCTCTAGGGTGGGGTTGATGACCTTCTTACAATAACTTAATTTTCTTTTTAGTCGCTAAATCTTTCTCACACCACATTTTTTCTTTGAACTTAGAAGTAACAATATCTTTAATGTTAGTAATGTTTTGCAATGCATCATTCTCGTTGATCTCCCAATAGTTTAGTCAGGCCCTTGTGTCTTTATACCACCCCCGCTTGAGCCTTAGTTGGTTTTCGATGGAATTTAAAGCTAGATTAGGAAGCCTATGATCGCCTATGTTATTGAGTTTGTGCTTGTACAGCAGAAGCCTAATCATAGCTAGGCTCTCGATAGGGAAAGACCTACTTCAATAAGGAGAATAGGATAGGGTGTATTACTTTTAATTTTCAGGTTATATATTATAAAACGCTTTTGGATTTGCTCAATCTTTCTCCAGGATTCTCTAGAGATACTGCAACCAAACCTCACATCCATATAAGATAACATGAGTGACTCAAGTTTCAAAGAGGAGCTTCTTTTTATCCCGTGTTACAAGGTTTGTCATTTTACAATTATTTTCCAGACCAAAATAAGCTTTCCACCCCACATTACTCCTTTTCTCAATGCTATAGTTCCAGTTGAGCTTGTGATGAATATCAATTCCTAGGTACTTGTAAGAATTCACTTCCTCCAAGTTATTATTGTCATACATAAAATTAGCGTTAAGTGTCCTTGGATTTGGTGGAGCAGAAATCCTTAAGAAGCATGAGCTGCTTATCAAGATCAGATGGGCACCTTGCGAGAAGAACAATATCGTCAGCATAGAGAAGAAGGATGACGGTAATCCCAACTAATATCGTGCCAGCACATCCTGCTTCCTCTAAATAGCCTTCAAGCTTGTCGATGTAAATGCCAAATAGGGTAGGGGAGAGGGGGCAACCTTGCTTAACTTCGATATTACACTTAATATCTTTCGACCACCCCTCATTGCTCTTAAGCTTGGCAATTACATTCTCATGTAACCTTATAGCGGAAGCTCTCAACTCGAGAGAAACCTTTATCTCTTCTAATATATTCCAAAGGTTGTATCTAGGAACCGTATCGAAAGCCTTTCTAAAGTCCACAAAGCAACAAAAGAAATTGGATTTATCATTACGACATTCCTCCACAATGATCGTAAGCGTAACAAGGTGGTCTGTTGTTGAGTGATTCCTTCTGAAACTTGCTTGGCCTTTAGCCCATTTAACTTCACTTTCAAGCCAAATGCTTAACTTTTTTTTTCCAAAATACTACCATATAACTTGGCTAAGAGAGGGCTGATCATAATTGTCCGATAATTAGAGGGGTTATTTGTATCCCCACTTTTAAAAATAGGGATAATGAGGCTCTCAGTCAAAGGTTTAGGGAACCCCTGCTTGACAGCTTGATTGAAAAGCTTGTGGATGTGGGGGATGAGGACAAGACCTCCAATTTTTAAGATTTCTGCCTGGTAACCTTCAATGTCCGTGGATTTTCCATTAGCGAGGTGATTAACCCCAAACTTAATGTCTTCTAAAAAGAAGATTTCTTTCATTGTGGGCAGGGTTTCCAAGTTATCCATGACATTTGGAGATTCATAAAGCTTTTTAAGATAGGAATTCCAATCGTGAAGAGCAATTTTATTATTAACTTTAGTCTTCCTTGTCAGAATCTGCCTCCAAAATTTCTTAGGAGCTACCTTAGAGGTGTAAGAGATTCCCCTGTCTTTGACGAATGTACTGCCTCTTTTTCCTTTTAGTTAGGGCTTTGTATATTTTTATCTTGTCCATTTTAAGAGATTCATCAACAGCGTCCTTAATTGCTCTCCTCGCATTTTTACAATCTTTGTCATACCATGGGTTGGTTTTGTTATTGAACTTCAATTGAGAACTTATTAATAGAATATGAGAGGGTTGTAGTAAAATTATGATAGAGGTCTTCTATGTTGTCTATACTAGATAAATGAAGCAAATTAGTTTTTAATTCATTTGGAAAGAGATCATTTTTATTTCTATAAAATATTAAGTTCTTCTTGCTATAAGGATTATTTTCTATGTGATCTCTATGCATGACAAAATTGAGAGTTATAAGTAAAGGCCTATGATCAGAGTCAGGCTTGGTGGTCGTTTAAGATGTCAAAATTTATTATTTCATTGGATAATGGGAGATCGGAAATAACATAATCTACCACGCTGCTACCAAGTCCATGAATGCAGGTCATCTTGCTAGAATTGGGCCACTTCTCTAGACCGTTGCAAATTATGAGATCCTAAGCACTACAGAGCTTGACTAGCTCCGACCCAAACAAATTTTCCCCGAGGTCTTCAGAGTTCCTTTTGTACCTACTAGCCAAAGTATGATCTTCGTCCAACCAAAGAGGATTAGGGTTGGAATGATTGCTTAGAATAATAGCTTGGTTGCTCGAAGTTCGAGCATTAAAGTCACCTATTAAAAGGATATTACCTTCATTCTTGAGGCTAGAAATATCATTCTCTAAACCATTGTAAGGATTTTTTAATCTGGATTCTTCTTCTTATAGAAGTTAGAATTGATGGGGGGAAAATAACATATTGCTATGTAGTTATTTTTATTATTAATGTCTCTGATCTCTATCCAACTATATTGGTTGTGAGGGTTGTTTTTATAAATCCTAGCATGGGGGGAGATGTACTTCTTAATGTAACAAGCTATTCCCTCAATGCCTCTACAAGAAGATCGCTTGTTCCAGGTAGACCATAGCGTAAAGCCATCTATGTTAGGGACCTTAGATTCTTCGTGCTCGCAAGTTTCAACAAGAAAAATAATATCAACATCATTTGAGATCCAACTTAGCTTGGGGCCTTTGTTCCATGGAAATCCCCGATAGTTCCAAGAAAGGATCTGAAGCATGTTGAATTTCTATTTATTAATATCTTTTTGGTTTCTATCTCGAATAAAGGCTTTTCTATTCCTGATTATTGCCCATTTTCCTTCCTTTCTAGCTTCTTTTACTTTTTGAACCTCCTTAATTCTGTTTGATCTTCTGGAATGAGATCTTCATTTATGAATATTCTCGTTCCTTTTAGACCTGAGGTTTTACTAAGTATGTTGTACTTATGATCAGTGGAGCTCGCCTTTATGCAGATTAGTCTTCCTTTATTCTTGTTAATTTCCCCAACCTTGTTGCTTCTGTGAGACACGTTGTTTAAATTTGTAATCTATTATGTAATTCTGTCTGGGCTATGGCTAGAGTATCCTCATCTACTTCCTCTTTTAAACCGAAGATTATAAGGTTCAAGGCCCTTTTGTTACACTCATGGTCTAATTCTATTAATTTTTTCATTTCATCTTTAATTGGTTTGATATCTAATTTATCTACTACATTATTTAGGGTGAGGTGGCTATTAACTTTTTCTTCTAGTTCTTTAATCATGTCTTTCATTTTAAGACTCTCTAAAGTATCAGCATCTCCTTGCTGGGATGTTTGGTTAGTATCCTAGTTTTGTTTTCTATAACCTGCAACCTAGTTTCTATTACCTCCATTTTATTCTCCAATAGTTCTATTTTATTTTCTATTTGTTTTTGAATCGTGTCTTCAAGAGATGCAAATTTATTTTCCAGCATGGCTTCTAACCCTGTTTGTAGCTTGGCTTCTCTTTCTTCTCTACGTTTTTCTAAAGACTATATATTCATAAAGGCCTTGTAGAGTAACTGTGCTAGGTCTGCTTTTGGTGTTCTTTGGTAGTTGTAGTGAAGTATTCATACTTGAGAATATATGAGCAAATATGTATTAGAAAAAAGAAAAAGATAAGAAATGTGTGCACCTAGTACAGTAAACCTGACTGCAAATTGCCCGTGTCCACCGTAGCCCGCAGACCTGATTGGATGAATGCGAGCCTCAGAATGTATATATATATATATATTGAATAGGCAGGCCTCTGTGATTATATGATCTGCCTCAGAATATATGCGAGGAATGCCCAAGGTATATCGTAACCGAAGATATGCGAGTACCGAACCGGAGCGAGGAGCGCGGAAGGTATATCTATCGAAGATATATATAATGTTTGACTGCGAGCCTCAGAACCGAAACCTCAAATCCCTTGCATTCAAATATGAGAGAATGTCGAGGAATGCTGAGGAATATATGCTCATAATATATGAGAGAATGTCGAGGAATGCTGAGGAATATATGCGAGGAATGCCTCATAATATATGCTTATCGGGTCCAAAATATGCTCATCGAGTTCAAATATGCTAGTACAAGATATATATGCAAAGAAAGCATCAGAACCGGAGCCTCAAATTACATGAGCCCCACCCAAGGCCTCTCAGGCCTCTTGGGCGGTTCTAGCAAGTTCTTGAAATCAGTTAAGCCCTGCCTTGACCAACAGCGTATTCGGCCCCCTAAGCGAGCCTAACCGATTCTTGAAATCAGCTAAGCCCTACCTTGACCAACAGCCCATTCGACCCCCTGAGTGAGCCTAAACGATTCTTGAAATCAACTAAGCCCGCCTTGGCCTGCAGCTAAGCTCCACCTTGACCAGCAGCCCATTCAACCCCCTGAGCGAGCCTAACCGATTCTTGAAATCAACGAAGCCCACCTTGGCCCATGACCCCTCGAGCCCTGTCTGTGTACTTTTTTTATTTTTTATATTTATTTAAATGCTTATTTTTTATTTTTTTTATTTTTAATGTTTTTTTTAACTTTAAATTTTTTTATTGAATTTTATTTTCATTTTCTTAAGTATTTTTATTATTTAAAAATAATAATAATAATTCATTGTTAATTTTTTTAGTGTTTTATCTTTTGAATGTTTAAAAAGGAATTTAATGTTTTTTGGTTTAAATATCCAAATTATTTTTATTTGTTTTATATTTAGGTGTTAACTTTAAAAAAAAAAATGTCTATTTGGGATAGCTCAATTGACAATGGTTGTGGAAATGAAGACTCACTGAATCGGAAGTCTTGGGTTCAAATCTTGTGTTATCCCTCAATCGAGGTGAGAAGTTGGAGATGATGAGGATGTAGTACCAAGCTCAATAAAAATCATAAATGTAATACCAAGCTTAATAAAAATCATAAATTTTGTCTTTTCTTTTAATATTTTCTTGTTTTTTTCATTTAGATTTTTACATTTCTTATTTTTTTTATTTTTTTTGGTTAATGTTTTTTGTTTTATATTTTTTTTGCCTGCAAAGTCTATGTTGATCCTCGACTAACAATCTAACCCTATTATATGTTAATTTAATGTTTTTTTGTTTTATATTTTTTTTGCCTGCAAAGTCTATGTTGATCCTCGACTAACAATCTAACCCTATTATATGTTAATTTGATAATTGATTTTAATTTTTTTTGTTATAATGGATCAAGCCCACCCCCACATTGTGTCAATTTTATGATTGGTTTTTATGTTTTCATTAAAATGGGTCAAATTTGCTTATACTGTGTGTCAATTTGATGGTTTATTTTTAAAATTTTGTTACAAACGTGTCAAGTTGTCTTAAAATAAGATTTTAAAATAGCTATATTTTTAGCATTTAAACAAAATTACTCTTGATATTATGACTTTTTCATTCAGGTCTTCATTTTTAAAGCTTTTTCAGTCATATAATTATTTCATAATGTCATAGTTGAAATATGTTGAAAACTTAAGGTTTTATATAGTCATGGTCTTCGGTTTTAATTCCATGGTTGAAATATGTTGAAAACTTAAGGTTTTCTGTAGTCATGGCCTTCGGTTTTAATTTCCTGGTTGAAAAATTATCAAAATTTTATGGTTTTTCTATGTCATGATATTTTATCTGTAACACAATCGCTGAAAATTGTTGGAATTTTAAGGCTTTTTAGAGACATGATATCTTATCTTTAATTTCAAGGTGTTTTTCAAAAATATATCCAAGTAATTTGTAAATCACGCTTATTAGGTCTCCATCAAAGCATTAAATGGCAATAAGATATATCCTTACATTGTCTAGCAATAAGGGTGATCATCCTACACATTTTATGGCTTCTTTGTGATCATCCAACATTGTTATGGTTAAAAATAATTATAAATATTTTATCTTTAACACAATGGCTAAAAATTGTTGGAATTTTAAGGCTTTTCAAAGACATGATATCTTATCTTTAATTTCATGCAATTGTTGGAATTTTAAAGTTTTTCAGAGTTATGATATTTTATCCTTAATGTCATTGCTTAAAAATGTTATATTACTATAAATCAATAAATAAATAACTTTATTTCAACATCAACATTTTTCATTTTCAAGGTGTTTTTTCATAATATCCAAATAATTTGTACATCACGCTTATCACGTCTCCATCAAAACATTGATTGGCAATAAGATATATACTTACATTATCTAGCAATAAGATATATCCCTACACATTTTATGGCTTCTTTGTGATCATCCAACATTATTATGTCTTTGGTCCAAATTCTACCTTAATCTTTGCCTTAGATCCTATGAGCCACACCTTATTGTGTGTATCATGTCTCCATTCATAACCACATGTAATAAATTGTGATTTGAAACTACCTGATATGTTCCTTGTGGGCATTTGTGTTTTATGACCATTACAAGCACAAATAATGATATTGAAAACATCTTATAATGCCTCACGATAGGTTATGAGGAGAGCGAAATACATGAGATTTTTCCATCATTTAAATAATCCATGGGAAAATGTGTGTTGTAGTATGATAAACTCAATATAAACCTAGGAGTTAAATTGAACTGGCGTTAATTGGCATTATTGGTATATTTTGTTGATTTGTCTTGTCAGATTCACATTGACAACATGTACACCATCCTGAGATACAAAAAGTTGTGGAACCCAATAATTGGTGAACTAGGATTGAAGATAATGAACAACATTAAAGCAAAGCTAAAAAAATCAATTTAATTTTGTGAAGAATCATCAGTTGAAAGATTTGACAAATACCAAAGATATGTTCCGCATAAGATCAAAATTGACTACGTAGACTAGGAGATGTGTAACAATGATGTTGTACAATTGTACGCAGAAGGCACAAATGTTGACAACAAACATGACATTAAGGAATAAAAACACATAAACCCCAAGAGGTCATCAGTTGAGAGATTTGATAAATACCAAAGATATGCTCAGCATAAGATCAGTGTTGACTACAGTGGGTTAGGAGATGTGTAACAATGATGCTATGAGAGAATGCTTCCGGTAAATCACATTACAATTTTTGTTGTCGACGCATTTCAAACCACTAAATCTAGTTCATCATCATGACTTGGATGAAAGTACTGATCCAACACGACTAATATATACACTGTAGAAATGCAAAATGGTCAGAAAAATGAAAAATGAGGAAATAATAAAATGGTCAAAATAGAGTTAAGGAATTAAAATAAAATATTAAATATAGTCAAAATAAAATGTTATTTTTATTTTGACATAATTTAAAAATTATTATTTAGATTTAAAAATATTATTTTGACCTAAATACTTTTAAAATTAAAATATCATAATTCCATAAAATAAATGAAAAAAAAGAAGAAATTTCTAAATCTAATCATAAAAATATATAACTAAGAATAAGTTCTTAATAAATCAATATAATATCAAAATTGATTTAATATTATTTCTTTGACTTGATAATAATAATTTGATATATTTAGTACTAATTTCAAAAAATAATAATAAACTATTATACTTTTTGACCTAATCTTATTACCTAGACTTCATGGTAATATCCAAAATAAATAAATATTATAATTAATTATTACCTTGGCTTAGACTATATTTAATTATTATTATTTAAAAAAATAAAAAAATAAAAACAAGAAATCAAGGGAACAATAAGGAAACCACTTAGGAATCAACCTAAAGGAAGGGATAACGGCATTAAGAAAGAAAGGAGAAGGGGAGGGCGCAAACCTAGGGAAAAAGAGATGGAATCCAACAACTATTAATTTTCCACCCATCATCTCTATTCAACGTTATAGACCTATTTTCAATTTCGATAGCTTCCCTAAACTTATGATGATGAAAGTGGTCGATCTTGGCAATAACGCGAGAATCTTCTAGACAAACATGGTGTTTAGTTTTGTCAGCATGTTCCACAAAAGCTGAGGAGTGAGCCCTACAATGTTTGGTATCAGCGACATGTTCACAAATTCTTTGATTTATAGAGCGGTCAATTTCTCCAATGTAGGGGGGATCCCAGAGGAACATGGGATTAAATAAACACATTTCATGTCTTTTGGGTCCAGTGGATCTGAGGGAGCTACGAAGAAGAGATCTTATGCTTCCTTAAAATCCGAGCTGAACATTGGAAACTAATTCTCTTTGATCTTTTTTTAATCTAGGGCCTTTGCAAGCCTTCAAGAAAGCATTGATAACATGGGACCAACTATAACCATTATCCTAAAAAACTTTAAGGAGATGGGTTTTTCCCTCATACAAGTGATCTTTATCAGAGACCCTCAGAGCATAATTGACCAAAGTTTTGAGGACACCAACCTTTTGAGCCAGAAAATGATGGGGGTTTGCATGAAGGTATTGCTCTGTGTGGGTTTTCTTCCGAAACACTTGGTGAGCGAAACAGCGATCATTTCTCTTGGAGATGAGGACGTTAAGAAACAAAGGGATACCATTAATCTTTGTCTCCATGGTGAACTTAATGGAGTTAGAAAGATTATTAAGATGCTTAAGGAAAAAATCTAACTTCTAACAACCATGAGGCCAATTGATGAATGTATCATCCACAAACCTCTTCCAGAGCTTAGGCTTGAACAAAGCAAAAGCTAAGGCTTTGAATTCAAAATCTTCCATGAAAAAGTTGGCAACACAAGGGAGAGCAGGGAACGTACAATTGAAACACAAGGCACAAATGCTAGTACAAGGGAAAAGTGCAAGACATTTATGTAGGCACTGAGGATAAGCACATGGCTAAAGGCATCAAGTATAAGGAACAAATGCAAGGTACAAGTTCAGGGTAAAATGGCTTTTCTCAGCTCCACAATATCAACTAGAAATGTTGTTAACTCAACGACACTTCGCTATAATCTTTAGGTCTCTGGAAGGGGTTAGTAGCAATCCTATTTACACCATCTTTTCTTCGTACTTGGATCGCATTTGATATTGGCCTCCTGTTTTACAACAACAAAGAATCCATTTCATTAGCTGGACATACAATTTGTAAGAGCCACCCATGTAAATATATTATTTTTATATGTACAAAGGTATAAAAAGAATCGAGGCAAGAACTCTTTGCTAGGATAGAATCATCTAAAAATAGAATACTTAAACAAGGCTTCACAAAGGGTTTAGACAATCATTATATAGAGAAAATAAACCTCAATCTTACATTGCTTTGAGTTACAGTTACAACCAACAAACATCTTGTTGATGTTCGGAATTGACGATATTTGGGGTGGTGCTGACTTGCACTGTTCTGGTGTTCACCACCCCAGATCCCAAATTCATAATGTTGAATAACAACAGAATCATTACCTTCACCACCATTGAACGGAATACCTCTTATGGTTCCCCCTGCATTTGATTGGGACCTTAAATACTACTCTGGAAAAAACCTTACGGCACCCCATAATAACCAAGCCATGAGCTAATTGGAATGGACCATCATAGCCATATCTATTACCAGACAGATTTTTCGTCTTATACAAGTCATACAATGTTGTATACCTGTTATAATAACATGCTCTTCAATCTAGACAAAGAATACACCATGCTTTTCAATCTACATAAGATTTAATTCGTATGCCATTCACCAAAATTATGGGACTGAAGAAGGCTTCCCCTACATAGAATTTCACATTTGCCTTCATAACAAGGTTCAGAGTCCTTCAGATAGAGATAATTCAATTGATTCTTTCTTGTTTTTCTTGTCTATATTTTGATGGCCTGTTACCTGAGACAAAACCCAGTTCACAATTACAACATTATAGACGATACAATACAGAACAAGGAAAATACTTGAAATTGAAGTTTCTGTGAAACCTACAGTTGTAGGCTGAGATCAAGTCTCTCCTTGAATATATAAGTAAGAAATGAAAACCTATCAGCTAAGAAAACCACGCAAGCTGTGTAAGAATGCATGACAAGATGGGCAGAGGAAGAAAACGAAACCAAATAAGAGGAAAAGAAATGGAACAACCAAGGCCATCAACTGATCCCTTTCAGTCATTTCAAAATTCATACTAACACATTTATTTTGCATCTATTACCAAATCTGATGAGATTTGAACGATTCACGTATTTCTAAGATAAAAATGACCAATAACAAGCCAGATGCATAGAATGCATTGCATTTCAGACAAAAATTAGAAATGACTAGAATTGTAACCTTATCTGCATACTCAATACTGATAACTGCTCGTATCTCTCCGATGGGGAAGACAAAACTTTGGAGATTTAGGTTCTGTCAATTCCTTAGATGATCTGTCATGAAACACATTGTCAATAAATGAAATAAACTAAGATCCTTGTAACAAAATAACAAAAGAGCATTCAGGCCAAATTGAGCACATTACCTTTCTGGAACAAAAGGTTTGTTAAAAGATGGCAATGGCCGTGCATGAGGAATCATTTCCTGTCGCATAGCTTTAATGGCCCTCTCCTCCTCCACCTGTTTAGTAAGGAAACAATCAATGAAGCTGCATTAAAAGAACATCATACGGATCCATATGGTCTGAACTCATATTTTCATTTCAATTTTTTAATCTCAAGAGTATTAAGACTTTGCCTTGACCTGAGCCATGCCCAAAAAGCTCGGGTTGTCTGATAACTTCAAAAAACATGCTCTCACACGAGCCAAATTAGCATGCCAACTTTGTGAAGTCTACTCTTGACAAAAAAGGCCACACCAAAACTTTATGTTTGAAGGAAGCATGAGCTTCCCAAAAAATCCAACACCCCCCCTCAGCTTTTATTTAAGTGGGTGTCAATGTCAAAGGAGTGTGTTAATTTTAGGCAAAAATGGTATGTTCTAAGCTTTAGAGTAATTTTACTTCAATTTCTTAATTAGCCCAATATCAATATCCATTTTAGCTATCACATCAACATGATAGTAAAATGCATATAGAACATAAACATGAACAGTAGAAAACAAGTCAAGACAAGAGGACACAAGATGTGGCACCAGCCAGGGACAAACACCAATGTGGGGAAACCCTTGATCAAATCTTCTTTTAGTCTTCAATAGTTCAGCAGAGAAAGATAGTTACAAATCTTTACAAAAAATATTTAACACTAGTCTGATAATTAAAAAAAATATTTACAAATCTGATAATTTATAACAGCAGCAAAAAAGCCCTAACCAGAAAAGTCAACACTAGTCAACAAGACAGATTTGTCCCTCAGCAAATCAGTCAACTTCAGCCTCCAAACAGCAAGATAAAACAGCCCTCAAAACAGTCAAATTCAGCCCAGCCAAAGTCTGATCAAACAGCCCACCTGCGGTCAGCCCTAGCTGCAGTCAACGCTGATCATCAACCAACATTTAGCATCGATTTCTGTGCCCAAAAATGTGGCCTGCCCAAACAGAGATAGCCCTCACAAAAATGCAGTCAAAGGAGGTCAACGCTTGGTCAAACTGTCCAAAAATTCAATCTCCTGAAATTTCGGCCTCCTGAAATTTCGGACGTGTGGAGAGAAAGGGGTCCAGAAATCCGTACCCATTGTTTTAAGAACCGGCCGGCTCGAAACCGATTCCGCCAAGTTGGTCCGAGGCAAGCCCTCACTGGGTCGACTCGACCATCAAACCTGTTCTGTTAAAAGTTGGTGGACACATAAATTCCACATTAGCTGATTGTTTTCATAGGTTGTTTACTTGTTCACTCCGCTTCCTGTGGCATGAATCATTTAGTGCTTGAAAATAGAAAGTGATGAGTCTGGCGCTGGCAATTTAATAGGATCAAATGTTGTGAACTTTTTGCCAATAACATGAAATCTCCTATAAGAATGGAGCAAGACATTTTGTTGCCTTCATTGTATAAAATTACTCAAGGAACAATGTGAATTTCTAAGTAAACAATGATACTATCTAAGAACCATGTAATAAAGAGGGCACATGAAATTGAAATGTTGATCAAACATGTGATCCTAGTTAGAATGTTTATAGGTGCAATTCTCTCTTGGAAGATGGCAGTTTATCTTTATACATATTACAAAGTTGATGGGAACAAACTTGAAGTTGCCCCAAGGGATCCTAAAACTAGAGAATAGCCACAAAATATTCTGTGGGGTGTAGATGGGTCTGTCATGACTACATGTAGATGTGGATGCAGAAGTTTTGGTGTTAGGGATCCCTATATCTTGATCTGTTTCACATACAAATTGCTTTTGTAGTTCTTCTCATGAATACATCTATTAATATCCATCTTGGTGAGATGGTCTAAGATGATTGATGAGCGTACAAGATTAAAAATGAATTACAAACTATGAAGCATGTAGATATGCTACAAATGGTTGATCCAGATGATCTTGGCTCCTCTAGCAGTAGCCACTAACCAGTAGTATTGGTCACAGTTTACTTTTGTTGTAGAGGTCATTTCTAGCCTCCTTGGTTATGTGCTTTTGTTTGGATCTCTATATCATCATCATGTATGTATTGGACAGAGCACTGGGTACCATTTTGATATAATGGATATATTCATGAGCCTACTTTGATCATATGTTGTCTTCTATCTATATTCTAATGCTGTGTGTTTGGAAACATGAATGAAAATCTTTAAAATTATGTTTTTTTATAATAAAAAAAATATTTAATGTATTTTTTACAACGACTGAATCATTGAAATCGAGCCGACCGAGTCGATACCGAGTCGGAGTCGAAGTCAACCCTCAGTCGAGTCGGAGTCAAAGTCAGAGTTTTAAAACATTTTCCGTACCCAATCAATGAAAAGAGAGACAGAGAAGTCTGAAGATGAGTGTGTCCAAATGAGGATAAGCTAAGTCACGTGACACAGGGATTCAGGATTCGTAGGATACGGGGATTCGAGTGTCGGATTCGGACATGTTGACCCCCCGAAACAAGACACGTAGGATTCGTTATATATTATTTTATTAAAAATACATACATATATATATATATATTAAAAATTAAGATATTTCTTACACAAATTCTCATTAATGATACAAATTCATTGATTTCAAACATAGATCTTCATCTAGATGTTAGTTTTACTGTTTACAAAGTAAGTTAGTAACATTATAGCATGCATAGTACATACAAAATTCAAATATCTGCATAAACCCTCACAAACCTCATAAACCCTCATAAACCTCATAAACCCTCCCTCATAAACCCTCACAAACCTCATAAAACCTCCCTCATAAACCTCATAAACCCTCACTTTTTTGGGATTTGAATCCCAAAATCAGGACATGACCGGGATTCGATGGTGTCCCTGTCCCATTTTTGGATTTGAATCTCGAACGAATCGTGTCGGATTCTTGGGATTCGGACACGTGGCCTGTTTTGGACGAATCCAGTTTCATAGAGGCTAAGGCATCATGTATTTATAGCAAACATTGAGGATGAATAGATGTGACTATTGGGCTTCTGAGCCTACATAAGTTTGTCCATAATCAAGATAAATTCATAACTTCATTTGTACATGTCAGAATCGGATGATCTTTAGATCAATCCAAGAAAAATATCAGTTGTCATAAATAAGATGACTTGTATGGAGTTTGGCCCTAGCTGCCAATTTTAACAGAGTGCCTAATTCCCCCCATATGGAATTTCGTGATCCTTGAAGGATCCCTAAGATGTTTAGAGGGTTGCCCAAAGGCAGTGTATAACTATTAAAGCTTACAAGTAAACAATACATGGAGATGGTGACTAATATTGCAGTTTCAATTAGTAGGTGATACCAAAATCATGTTATGTTTATAATACAATAACAAAGTTAACAGATTGTTAAAAAACTTTTGGAGAAAACTATGTAGATGTTGTAGATGTTGTAGATGTTTACCTTCACGTACATTTCGGATGGACACTCCACCCATCATCAAGGACTAGTAAGCAAACACATATGATAAGAGTGAGTATTGATCAGACCTTAAATAGAGAGGTTGGTTAAGGCATTAGAGTAACGTTTAGAAAATATAACTATTAAAATAAAATAAACGGTCAAAATCAAAAGATTATTAAAGAATTAAATAATTAAGAAGCGGTCAAAAGGATTATTAAAATATTAATTGAATTAAAACAGTCAAAAATGATAATAAACGTTCAAAAAAGGAATGAAGGAAATAAATAAGAGAAGAAGGGGTAGAGGGGCGAGTTTGTTAGATAAATAGAGAAATTATATTTATTGAAATATGGTTAACAAATTTCAACCATTACACTAGTTTCTATGGCTACACGGACCATTGATGATACTTCCAAAACCACATCAAAATCAACCAGTGTAGGAAGGTCCTTAGAACCGCTTAATTCGAAATATGGTAAAGTAGCTCCTAGATGGAGAACTACTCTTAAGGGTTTTAGGAAATTTTTCCCGTAAGGTTAAGTAACATGTAACCAAATTTGATCCAGGAATTCACAAAAACACTTTCCAATAGTATGAAAGCAGATGCAATAGAGCAATGTTCAACAGTACAAACTGTTAATTTTAGGTATGTTCTATGCTTATAGCAATTTATTTCAATTTTCACAGTTAGCTCAATATCTTTTCCAGATTAGAAATCACATCAGCATTAAAGTAAACTGCAGATAGAACATAAACATAAATCGCAGAAGAAAAGCCAAGACAAGAGGACACAAGATGTGGCGCTAGCCAGGGACACACCCCAATGTGGGGAAACCCTTGATCAATTCTTCTTATATGTTCTTCAATAGTTCAGCAGAGAGAGAGAGATAGTACGTTTACAATAGAAGTCAACACTTTGACTTATCTAGATAAGAGCAGAGATCATCTCTAAGAAGATGATACATGAGATCAGTTGAAGACATGTTGCTTCAACTGATTCTCCAAGGTGACTCCTTCACCTATTGTTGTGATGCATTTCATCATCATGTTGCACCTCACCGCACTGCACCATGCTGCACCCATCATCACAATGCTGCATCTCATCACGCTTCATTAATCATGACTGTACCCATCATTGTACTGCAGTATGTGCCATTGCTACACCATGTTGCCTTACTGACCTATGCTCTAGCTGCACTTTGTTTGCTTGTTGTCCCTAGCATGCTTGTTGTCCTTAGCATGCTTGTTGTTGCATGTTCTCCCTTGCATGCTAGTTGTAACATTGCATGCTTGGTGTATTTGCTGCTAAGTACCATATAACTGTCCCAATGTTAGTTAGTTGTCCCTTGCATGCTGCTCTCCTTCAGAGACAGATGCTCCGGCAGTTCCGGTCGTTCCTACAGTTCCAACTGTTCTCGACAGTTCCGGCTATTTCGGCTATTCCCAGCAGTTTTGGTTGTTCCAGCAGTTTCGGATGTTCCGGCAATTTCAGCTGTTCCGACAGTTTTGGCTGTTCTCGACAGTTCCGACTATTCTCGGCAATTCTGGCAATTCCGGTTGTTCTCGAAAGTTCCGGCTGTTCCCGACAGTTCTGGTAGTTTCGTCTATTCCGGCAGTTCTCGACAGTTTCCGCTATTCCAGCAGTTCTGGCAGTTCCGGCAGTTCCGGGTTCTGCCCTCTAGATTAGGGCAGCATTATCCCTTAGGATCTCTCCTCCTACTAAAACCAAAGACAAGTAGAGAGGAAGAGATCCCAAGTGTGTTGAAATGACTTGAAGGCCACCTCTATTTATACTAAAACGTTGAGCACAAGTGGGGTTTATTTGGTTGTTGGCCGACCTTGACGAATTGTCCCATAAC
>APFE031719517.1:186380-217260 GCA_000404065.3 Pinus taeda
CGGCCCACAAGAGAACTAATCATCCTGTTTCACAGTTGCCACGGGAGAACTAATCATCCCGACCCACAGGAGAACTAATCATCCTGTTCCACAGTTGCCACGGGAGAACTAATCATCCCGGCCCACAGGAGAACTAATCATCCTTTTTCACAATTGCCACGGGAGAACTAATCATCCCGGCCCACAGGAGAACTAATCATCCTGTTCCACAGTTGCCACAGGAGAACGAATCATCCCAGCCCACAGGAGAACTAATTATCCTGTTCCACAGTCGCCACGGGGTACCACAGGCGAAGGTTGAACATGTCATGCTGATAGCAATTTATTTCAATTTTCACAGTTAGCTCAATATCTTTTCCAGATTAGCAATCACATCAACATTAAAGTAAACTGCAGATAGAACATAAACATAAATTGCAGAAGAAAAGCCAAGACAAGAGGACAAAAGATGTGGCGCTAGTCAGGGACAAACCCCAATGTGGGGAACCCTTGATCAATTCTTCTTATATGTTCTTCAATAGTTCAGCAGAGAGAGAGAGAGATAGTACGTTTACAACAGAAGTCAACACTTTGACTATCTAGATAAGAGCAGAGATCATCTCTAAGAAGATGATACATGAGATCAGTTGACGACATGCTGCTTCAACTGATTCTTCAAGGTGACTCCTTCACCTATCGTTGTGCTACATTTCATCATCATGTTGCACCTCACTGCGTTGCACCATGCTGCACCCATCATCACTATGCTGCATCTCATCACGCTTCATTAATCATGATTGTACCCATCACTGTATTGCATTATGTGCCATTGCTAAACCATGTTGCCTTACTGACCTATCCTCTGGCTGCACTTTGCTTGCTTGTTGTCCCTAGCATGCTTGTTGTCCTTAGCATGCTTGTTGTTGCATGCTAGCTGTCCCTTGCATGCTAGCTGTAACATTGCACGCTTGGTGTACTTGCTGCTAAGTACCATGCAACAGTCCCAATGTTAGTTAGTTGTCCCTTGCATGATGCTCTCCTTCAGAGACAGATGCTCCGATAGTTCTCGGCAATTCCGACAATTCTAGCCATTCTCGACAATTCCGACAGTTCCCAGTTGTTCTCGGTTGTTCCCAGCAATTCTCGACAGTTCCCAACAGTCCCAACAGTTCCAGTTGTTCTCGGCAGTTCCGATTGTTCTCGACAGTTCCGGTTGTTCTCGACATTTCCGGCAATTCCAGCTATTCCGACTATTCTGGCAGTTCCAGCTTCTGCCCTCTAGAGTAGGGCAACGTTATCCCTTACGATCTCTCCTCCTACTAAAACCCAAAGACAAGTAGAGAGGAAGAGATCCCAAGTGTGTTGAAATGACTTGAAGGCTACCTCTATTTATACTAAAACGTTGAGCACAGTGGGGTTTTATTTGGTCATCGACCGAACTTGACGAATTGTCCCATAACACAAATAGATTCATATCTCCATGAATACTTATCGGAATCGAATGATCTTTAGATCAATCCTACACCTCTCAATGAGAGGGATCCAAGAAAAATATCAACTTCCATTAATAAGATGACCCACATGGAGTTTGGCCCTAGTTGCCAATTTTAACAAGATTTCAAGATTCAACCAAGGGTTGTTGCAAACAGTATGGCGGCCCTTAATAATCCAATAACAAAATTGTACCAATGATCCAACAATGACTAGCTATACTCAACTAATAATACTATTGCTCCTTGATAATTTACCGATAAACTACCCTATGTTAAGCTTGTTGTTTTGTTAGGAAAGACTAATAAATTCTTCTTACTATCTGAGTCCCATTGGTTCACAATTATTGGGGTTTGTTGCCTAAACTGTGCCGATTGTAGATAGCCTTCTTCCATCTTTGATATGCAACAGGTTGAGCTTGTCCTAAAGTTAATCAGTAGTTATGGATAATACTGCCTCTGTGTTTGGATCGTTACCATGTCTACTCTTCATCATCCCTGCAACAATGGTCCCTATGGTTGCGGATGCGGATGCTTACACTGATCTTACAACAATTTGGTGCCCTAATGACAGAAAGCAGTCAACTTTCAGGGGGATTTGGTGGATTCTCTCAGAAATATACCTCCGTTGTTCTGGAAAATAAAACTGTTAGCCAATCTTGACCCACAAATATTGGACTACAATAACCACAAGTATTTTGGTGCCCTAACGACAGGAAACAGTTATCTTTCAGGGGGATTTGGTGGATTCTCTCAGAAATATAACTCCGTTGTTTTGGAAAATAAAACTGCAGACCAATCTTGACCCACAAATATTGGACTATAATAACCACAAGTATTTTGGCGCCGTAACGACAAGAAGCAGTCAGGTTTTAGGGGGATTTGGTGGATTCTCTTAAAAATATACCTCTGTTGTTCTGGAAAATAAAACTGCAAGCCAATTTTGACCCACAAATCTAGAATTGCTTCAATAGAATATGTTGTTCCAAAACAAGAAAGAAGGTGTCTACGTAGGGTAGGATCAGCTCCATCAAAACTAGACAAAGAGATTCGTTGGGGTGGGATCACCTCCACTGAAACTATTCAAGAAGAAGGGGTCTTAAAACCCTTGAAGCCTCAACTCAAAAAAACAGAGATATTCAATCCAAATTCATGATGATAAAATGATTTCAATTCTCCTTTATTTCTAGATTTCTTCGTGGGGTTTTCTCCTCCTTAATCAAACATGAGGGGTTCATGTGCAACCCCCAATTTGGGCTTTTGCCCCAACTACCCCAATATTTATCCAATGTTGCCCTAAAACATTGGATATTTGGGTTTCAACCTTTATCAAAGACTATATAGCCTACGAGGTAGGATAGGCTATTCCATCATCCCGTGGGCAATTAATCCATAAGGGACATTATAGTCCCCCCTTCCTGAGATTGCTTGTCCTCAAACAATTGCATGTTTGGGTGCGGCATAATTTTCCTTTTCATCAAACTTATCACCCATACATCTCTTACATGGATTTCATCACTCTCAGATCTATCTATGCAATATCTGTCAGCGCCATCACTCTCAGTTCTATCTATGCAATATCTGTCAGCCCCATTGCCCTCACTTCCCAAACCTACTTCTGCCTCATGTTGATTTATGCACTCCCTCATTGACAACAATGCTTGAGATGTGCCTATGTGGAAGCCCCCTTCCCCAGTCTCCAGAGCATGTGCTAGAACTTGTTCCTCATAAGTTGGTTATGTACTTCCATTGGTTATTCATAAGCTTCTTCCCATCTTTTTCCTTGTTGGCATAAGTTGAACGACTTGAGAATTTCTGTGATGCAAAAGACTATACTCCAGAGCAGAAGATTCATTGTAGAGTTGAAATGCACAAGCCATTAAATTGTTGACTAGGACTATTAGTGTTTGTTTTGGTGAGTTATTGCTACTAGGACTCCTGCCACTGGTGTCCTGCTCATTATGGATTACAATGTCTTCAATGGCATGTGAGGAAGATCCAGGATTATTGATATTCTCTATTGTATATCCGGGATTGTTGATCCTTCCATTTTACTTTTGACTTACATACCTGTTATATATTCTTCCTTATATCCATTGTGGGTTTCTTTAGAAGTTCATCTATAGAATCATTTACAAGAGCTATCCCTTAATCTATATTAGAGGATGCACCAATTTCTGGAATTAAGCTAATGTGTCTCTTCGCTGCTTGCAGGTGCATCTTTGAAACTTGACTTGCATTAGCGGCATCAAAAATCCTTTGTGATAGAGTAATGGATAGGTTCCAACTGTTTTCACTGCCAGAGCATCAACTGTAACAACACTCATTGCTATTGAATTATGATTAGTCAATACTTCATGAACTGACTGATGTTCAACATGCTCGTCAATTTGTGAGAGTGGTTCGAAAAACTTTGGCTGATGAACATTCATGTCATCACCCCTTATATAATTCTGAATATATCTCATTCAAAACTTCTAGGATCGCCCTTCCCTTTTGCAACTGCAACCTAAACCTGAATATTTTTTAACATCCAAGATTCTGGTCATTTACTAATCTTCCTGGTATTCTTGGAGAATATTTTTTTCCTGGGGCTCTAATTAGATCCTCTAGTGGGCTTTCCCATTTGTTCACCACAGCTTTCAAATCCCAATTGGATCTATCAGAATCCAATCTCAGTAGTCTTCCACCTTTGTTGTTTTCAGTCATATTTATAAGGGAAGAACATATCATATTTCTAGCATTGGTTAAACTGGAAATTCCAAGTCCTCCACCAATATTCTTGCTTTCTAGTCCCAGATCCATTGGTTGATCTATTTCATCATTGACAGCATGGCCCATATTACTTCCACTAGGAGAGATATTTTTCCACCTCATCACCTGTGTGCCTCTTACCCTCTAATGCTATCTTTCACATTTTTTGGATTTTCCTCCTCCTGAGATGTTGCAACCCTTATGTTCAACTCTTTCAATTTAGCAATAGCCGTTTTGTTCAACTGTTTCAAATTTGTAAAAGCTTTTGCCCGTTTCTCCTTTTTTCTCTCTTCTTCTTTATGAGTAGACGCCTCAATGTTACTATCTGCCTTTGGAATCAACAAAGATGTTACCCTTACTTGCATAGGTTTCTCATTAATGGCCAGACTAGATACTCCTAAATTGAACAAAAGGTGAAGACTCCCCTCTTTGACCAATAGTCATCTGAGGCGTTGCCTGAAACATGCCAAATGGCTTGGTTTGAGATGTAGTGACCAAAAGTTGATTTATCAGTTGTTGGTTCTACTGCATGAGGAGCCCTAGCTTGCCTAGTTTTTTCCGAAGCCTGATTCTGCCAATCCTCCATTCGAACCTTCCCTGGAGATCTTGGTTAGTGACATGAACCCAACTACTCACAGGTTGGCAGAATGAGCTAGCTCTAATACCACTATAATGTCCTCAGGGAATTTTTCCCTTCAGGTTAAGTAACATGTGACCAAATTTGATCCAAATTTTCACAAAAAACTTTCAAACAATATGAGTTGTTGAAATACGTTACTAGGTTTGGTCTTCATAATGACATATGGAATCATTTTATGTATTTAATGAAAAAGAGAACTAAAATTATTATTTTTATTCTTGAGGCATGGGTTTCATGCTCAAGGGAGATTTACTTTTAGGTCAAGAACCCATTGAGTGCTTCTAGGGCTTGTCATTGAGTCTACAAGTCAATTGAGTCATTGCCGTGTATGAAAGACGCTTTTTAGGTATGTTACATATTGTAAAGAAAAATTATTTGAGTCAAAAGACCCTTTGAGACCTCAGCCTAAAGATAGCAATTCGTACCCCTCAAAAGCCTATAAATAAGAAGGAACTCGACCTCATTTGGACACACTCTCAAGCAAGTTCGATCTCCTAAGATAGGAGGTGGAAAAAGGACAAAAAAGAATTAGAGCAAGATCAAAGTTTTGGGCCTCTCTCTCTCTTGTGTTAGGGTTTCTACAGTTTCTGGGCATGACGAACTTCTGAAGTTGCTAGGTCGAAATTTTGAAGTTGCTAGGTCAAAATTTTGACGCTACTTCTAGGTCAAAGTTGTCAAGCTGCAAGGTCGAATCTGTGAAGCTGCTAGGTCAAAATTTTGAAGCTGCTAGGTCAAAATTTTGAAGTTGCTTCTAGGTCAAAGTTGTCAAGCTGCAAGGTCGAATCTGTGACGCTGCTTCTAGGTCGAAGTTGTGAAGTTGCTTCTAGGTCGACGCTGTGAAATTGCCAGATCAAAGTTGTGAAGCTGCTTCCAAGACAAGTTGTGAAGTTGCAAGATCGAAATTGTGAAGTTGCTTCTAGGTCAAAGTTGTGAAGCTGCAAGGTCAAAGCTATGAAGCTGCATCAAGGTCGAAGTCGTAATTCTACTAGGTCGAAGTTGCAGAAATGGTTTAAGAAAGGAACCTAGCTGGTAGGCTGAGATTGCCTATGTAATACAAATTTCACTGCTATAATAAAGACAAGGTTGGAGAATCGTTCCGTTAACAATTGAGAATCGTTGGAGAATACTTGTGTATGACAATTTGGTTTCTTGTTCTATATTGAGAAGTTATGATAATTCCACTAAATAGCTGATATAGAGCATAATTAAAAGTAACATATTGTGAGGCATAGTCCATGTGGATTAACATTGCTACTTTAGGTAGTTGAGGAACACATCGATGTTGCATGCTCAAGGGGGTCACTGTGCCCCAAAAGCACCTCGTATCCGTTCATGACACCCACAATGCTAAAGCTGGCTGAGTTATTGCTTCAAGTCCTGCTAAATCTGGGAGTGTTACACTCAATCCTGATATGGAGAAACTTTTTCGAAAACTTAAACTGAGTAAATGGCATCTCAATGATGAGCATTCAAAGCCCACATTAGTTAGACAAAGATAGAAAAATGAAGTAGTGTGAGAATGGAGTTATCACAAGCAGACATATTGAATTATTGTCTTGAATCATTTACGCATTTGTAATACTAATGTATGCATCAAGTTATGGAATCATGAATCGTTCAGATGTATCTGTAATGCTAATGTACACATCAAATGATTGTTTTGAATCATGAATTGCGCTGATGGATCCCCCATAATGCTAAATCTGGGCATGTTAGCATCAATTGTTTTGAATCATGTACGCATATTACAATATACTAGATAAAGAAATAATGGAAGAGCTGATTGAAAACCATACTGGGAAATGATCACTGACCTTCTTTGCAGCTTCATATTCCTCCTTAAGTTTCATATACAAATTCTGTTTCTCCAGTATCTGCACAAGAAATTTAGGCCAATTAGAATAACTGCATTTAAATGCCCTACTCTTGGGTAAATACCAAATTGAGAAGACAGTGTACCTTCTTGTCAAATTCTAGACGTTCAGCAGCTCGAGCATCGGCATGGAAGGAGAACTCCTGTACCTCTGTAAGAGGCATTCTAGGCACCTGAGGAATATGTACAGGCACACTGCATTTGCAACATTTCCATCAGTCTCCCCAAAACAAAGGCCTATTACAGTCTCGCATTTTCAATAATATCATGATTTCAGAGCTTCCATAATCATTTAAAGGCAAGCTTAGAACATGTAGCATGCATAAACCTTACTTCATTAATGCAATACACAAATATATCCCGGCCCTTAGTTGCAAGGAGCTATAACTCATAACATTTGGGAGTTGAATCAGCATCATACGCATGCAAACCACTGTTATAGAACCAAAATAACATTTGTACATATCACCTTTACAGTCATGGTCACAGACAAATGCAATATTCCAGAAAGGCATGGCTGCTCAACATTCAGCAGTTATACTCAGAGCTAAGGTATGAACAGATCAAACAAATAGATGTTTACAATTAGACTACGAAGACTCGACATTTTCTTAAACTTTAACCACCTAATGAAAAATTTGGGTGTACAGTGAAGACCTAAGTTCTAACAAAGAGAACTTGGTATACATGTTACATTCATGTGTCCTGTGGTACTTATTTATCATACTAAATTCTCTGGCATTCAGTATTTATCAAATAAATTGGATATTTATCTACTGATTGAAAGTCACATCTCTGGAGTGCAATTATTACCATGTAAGTTCTCCTTTTAGTTCTATTATTGAAAAATTCAAAAATATTTAAATTCTTAACACTACATCACTAACTTGGACATGTTAGGCTGAGCTCGGAATTTCCTCTTTTCAGCCTCTTCCTTCTCAGCTCTTGCCCGCTCCTCCATCATTCGTTGCAGTTCTTCCTCGTGCCTAATTAAACTCTCAAGTTGAAAAGGTTCTGGTTTAGTGCACTCCTTGGGTTCTGGTTTCTGTGGGATCTGCAATGTGTATTCGTAAGAACGTAGGCACACGAAAAGCTGTATTTTGTAAGACATTCTGAGTTTACAGCAATATGTTGTTTACCCACAAGGTTTTTCATTACACAAGACAAGAGAACAGCATGGAAACAAATATAAAAGCTAATACGAAACATATGCAGATAAACAACCCAGAATATTAGCGAGATAATCACCACCATTGTCTGAAGTTAAAATATCACATTATAAAACCACATTAAACAGAATCCCTTGTGCACTTACTACTGGATATTCGATAGTATATGGTAACGGATTTGCCTTAGGAATCCGTGCCTCTTCCTCTTTCCTCTTCTGTTCCTGCAACTCCAACATAAATTTTCTTTCTTTTTCTGCTCCCCGTTCCTGAATAGTCATGACACCCACAACTGCCATTATACTCTGCCAGCTTTATATTATAAATACATTTAAAATTTTGCGTGATTTTATAAAAGGGGATGTTTCAATTCTAAAAAACAAGTAAGATAATACAAACCTCAGTGAGGAGATGGAAAGGCTTAGGTACTGTTGGTCGACAACCCACATCCTGGTGAGGTTCGGAATTCAACGAGAGCTAGCCAACCACACAAAGAGAGAACTGGCCTGTAAGTCAAATCTGTTCTCGAATTACTCAATCTGAGTAGGTAAGATTTTAGAATTTGATAGCTCATTCTTTCTGACATAGTAATGTTGAATTATCTAAGCATATACCATTTCTACCCAAAAGAATCATATGCCGTTACTACCTTTTCAAGGAGGTCAACAGGTGGAGGAGAGTGATAACAACGCTCTTCCGTTGCAAAGTGGAATTCCTGATGTGTTAATTTCATTTTCGAAGTATCAAAACTATTGTATCAATATCACAACTGAAATAATAGCAGTATGAAGTAAACCAGGGACCTGGAAATAAAGTGATCGTACCAAAGGTGTTGTGGCTTGGCGCTTGGAATTGCGAAATATGCCTAGATCCCCTCTACTAGAAAATATCTGTACAATGCAAATTCACATTAATAAATGATAATAAAAGGGAACTACTACTGTCTACACTATTCATATCATATCAAAGACAATTTCCATTAAAAAATAGATCCCATTACCCTTTTATTTAGTGGCCTGGCCTTGAACTTGGGAATCTTTTCCAGTTCTTCTTTCTCCAATTCTTCTGTGCTTTTTATCCTGAAATGTTCTCCAAGAGTTATATTTGGATCGATACTTCATGCCTATCAGAATCCTTTTATTTGAGATCTATATATTTCATAAATGGCAGTACTTGCGTTGGATTTGGGCATTATGAAGTCCAAGTGAACAGTGAAACAAAAATTTTCAGCGGCAATGTGCATTCAAATGAAAACAAAGCTCCAATAGATCTTATGATATTGAAAAAAAAAATCCAATACTCATGGGTAAAGTTGTAACAATAAAACAAAACCAGTGGACATTATATTGCATTAAAATTTCAAATGATTTTCTATATATTCCTTTTGACTTGGCTACTGATCTCCAACTACACTGTCCTAGACAAAAAGAAAACTTAATCAGCTAATTAAAAAAATTAATATCGGCACATATAAATAAAGCTGCTAGTTGTGCTTGCATATCATCTACTCAACAATGCCATTGGCATGTGTCCATTGAGCCAAATGGCTATAAGTGGGGCTACAAGCCATGAAGTAAATTAAGATTAGAGTTAAGTTTGTTTATACCATAGTTGCACAGGAACCACTCCCAGTATCTCCAAAACTTATTCCCGCTGAATCAACATTTTTGGGAGCTTGGGAATGTTTTAAATGGAGTTTCTAGTATAGGGTGCTTGTAGAAGCTCCATGTCAGAGTAGAAGCTCCATGTCTGACAGGAAGCTCCCACAGGCTTCCAAGCTTGTAGGCCCCAAATTGGTGCATCCTTAACATGCATTTTCACTGTTTTGGAACCAATCTCACAGCACCCCTCCAAAAATCCATAAAATGATTTTAAAACCCTAATTTCTACCTATAAAATAGCAACCCCGACATGAAGAATACACATCATTTGGCATTTGGCATCATGCTACATCATGAGTCAGTTGGAGTGAGAGTATTGTGAGTCTTGAGTAGTCACAATTGAGTGAGGGTTGAGGGATGGTTGAGTTTGGTTACTTGTAAATGAACAAGTGAATATACTAAAATAGTAAAGTTTAATATGCTATATAGCAATTCTATCAGGGCAATAGAATGCAGCGCTGCCCTGGGTTGGCCTCCAATTTGATTGAAATAAAATTTAAATACTAAAATCTGAAGCATTGCTAGGAGGCAAAAACAGTTCAGAAATGGCTTACATTTTGATTGAAATAAACACTAGACTCTAGAGTCTAGGCACTGCTAGGAGGCAGAAAATTCTAGTACTGGCATTATATTATAGTTTTCAGCTCTAAGGTTAGTCCTCCCATTCACAACACTCCCATGTTCCTGAAAATCATACAACATAGCTTTGAACATGAACATTGCTAGATGAATTTAAGAGTATGTTAATGCAAAACTCTTGGCTCATTATCATCTAAAACTCCTCGTGAAAAACATTGTGGTAACAATCCCGGGATTTTCTGTGCCATAATGATTTTTTGTTAAGCAAGTTGACGAAATTGGGCCCATAATGTTATTCCCTCCAAGAATGAGAACAAGGCCATGCGACTAAAGTTCTAGTCTAAGAGGATTTCTTAGGATTGTACTGAAAGTGTTCTCAAGTAAAATTCATGGGGGGAAGCATGAATATATAAAACTTAATGGAATTGGGAAACGTATTGCTAAGTTTGCCAGACATAAGAATTGTATGTCACGGACTCATCTTAAACTCCCAAGCTTTGACCAACTAGAACAGGAGATGGGGTTTCCAGCGTGCTCACCATAAAGTGCTCTATAGCAGTTGTTGGAAATGGGCAATATTCTTGGCAGGCTCTCTCCTTTAAGGTGTAGCAAAGCTTATACTTTGCTAGTTGTGATATAAAATGTAAATTCTTATATCATTTTCTTATCAATCAAAGACCATTAAATTCTCCATACCTTCTTGCACGCATCAAAGAGTAATTAGGTGTTCGACAACCAAAATAATTTCTTTCCGAACTTAAAAAAGAGGAGATAAAATTAATTTGGGAAGTTGTAAATTGCAATCACTATAACGTTGAAGCACCTTTGATCACCTTCAGCCCAAGCTGCAACACTGTTGACCCTCGATTTTGTTATGTTCTTATTACTATGCTTGAAGTTGAAATACTGATTAGTACCCTTAACAATCGTTGCATTCGATGTGCATGAAAATGAAATTTGTTGTGCCCATTTTGTAATGTTTTAATAGGAGTGGATTAGTAAATTAGATAGCTGGCCTAGCCAACGTTCTTAAGCAAGAAACTTTGCTTAAAAGTTAGCATCTCTAAGTAGCACAATTTCGGATTTAATATACGTGCGCTATGGTTTTGATAAGTTTTATTTCCACCAAGTTTTAGCGGACAAATTTGATATTAATTGGGACTAATGTTCGCGTGGCTTCAGCGTTAGACGGATTTGGCGGAGGAACATCCAGAAATTACACATTTGCTCTTTGGTTTAAGAGAAGTTATAGCTACGGAGGGTGGCACCACTGAAATTCCTGACTAACAGTTACTCGTTTGGTAGCTCTTAGAGGAGTTTTATGGTTTTGGGAAATGAAATTTGTTTTATCAAGGATTCGTGGCAACTTTTAGATTGAGTAGTTTCGGATACTTTCGGAGCGTTGCCAGCTTGTAATCACAACACAAGATTTCTACTGTTATTGCCTCTCTTAACAGCGTCGGCAATTTCAGTTGATGACAGTACTTCAATTATGCTGGATTTTCCTAGTGTGCGCGACCGTAAAAAATGACCGCTGACAATTCCTTGTGCGCCTCTTTATTTGACTTTGATTTGTTTAATACAATGACTAGAAACTGTAGGGCGTCCACTGAGTTCTGTTTATTTAATTTCAAATTGTTCCACTCTAAACCCTCGACATTGGGTGAGATTTGATCGGAAACGCCAATACCGGAAACGGATGAACAAACTTCCTGTAGGTTGGCAGAGTCAACAAACCCCATCTACTCATGGAATAGGTGATCGACTACCACCCTAAGTTGATGAGAACCAACTTGAAACTAGCCAAGAGGGAACTTGAGAGATTGCATCTAGTGGCAAAGTGTATATGAAGTCTGGCAATTAGGCCATCTCTCATCTCCATGAAATGCTCTACATAGAAGGCCATCCTGGGTTTGAGGTCACCTCATGGATCTATCTAGGTAACCTAAACGTATTGTCTGTAAATGTCCTCTCTAATGATCCTGTTCAACTACTAATTGTTCGACAAGAAATGCCAAAAGCACATCTATTCATGACTATGGTAAATAGGAAATCCAATGCATCCTCCAAACAAGCAATTAGCACCATGTACGCAATCACGAGCGTACCTGTACAAGTTGAACATCAATTGTATTGGCACAAATCGAAATACCAACATGAACAAGAGTCACAGGATACACCTCCAAAAAACAATGACTGACTATTACAAGAGAAGTGTCCCAACAATGGTTGTCGAATATCCATAGCACCCAGTATCAATTTGACCCAAAATATTAACATGAAATTTCTAACTAATTCACTGCCCTATCGATAAATGATAAGGCCACTTGATAGATATATGCATTACCTTGATCAAATCATAAATTTGTCGATATGATAGACTTTTGATGGTTTTGATCGTCTATCTTTTTAACATTTCAATTTCCGAAATTCTTCATTTTATGTGCATTTTTCTCCAGCTAAATATTTCTCTTACATAAGTTCCTTTTATTGAATTGTACACGTCAAATTTTCAAATTATTTTTACAATGCTTCAACTATTTGTATACCAAAAATGTTGTCTTCGGATAGTAACGACTGAAACATCATCCAAATTACTCTCCAAGTTGAATCAACATGGGCAAAGTATAACCAATCACCTATATAAATTCTCAGGGAAACAAACGTAAAAGACAGAAATTTTCTTGCTCCAAAATTTAGAAATTAAGTATACGATTTTATGCAACTTACTTTGGTGTGCGTGCCCGTAAAGCAGTTTCTAAGTGTGGCATTTTGGGTTCTGTCAAACCACCTCCAGTAGCAGCTTTATGCGGATGTTTCTCTATAGTCTGCATTTAAAAAGATCCTTAATTAAGAATCTAGACATAATGGTCGAGCCTAAAGGCATTTCATCTACAATAACAACTTCAAAGCCTGCAAACACAATTTGGCATAAAGCCCATAAATTCCCATATTTGAAATACCAAGGGTTCAATTATTATAGTAAGTTACCACAGCCGAATCTGTAGATGATGACATTAAAGATGTAGCTGCAGATTGTTGCATAGCTCTTTCCCATGTCTTCAAATTAAATTCCTGTACGAATTGCAAACATAAAAATCTAAAGCAAAGTGATAATTATACGCTTAGCAGATTAAATGGATTACCAAATCAAACACAAGTTTGTATTAAAAACTGCACCTGAAACGCAGGCAACTGCACAGCACTTCTTTGTGGTAAAGGCAAGGATGGGCCCTCCAATATCTAAAAACAAGAGAAAGTCAATAAAGCAGCACTAATAGCATTGAACTTGAATCATTGAAGTATCCACCACTGGTAAAAAAAATTACTGACTAGAATAGTCCTTCAAAACTTAGATATATTTAAATCTAGCCTGTGTCATTTATCCCATGCACTAACTTTTTTGTTCAATGGACGAGCTTTGAACTTTGGCATCTTTGCAAGCATCTCTTCTTCTAACTCAGCTGTACTCTTTACCCTGTAAAATCAAGTCAGATGTACGTTATGCAGTCTGCTTGCCAAATCCATAAAGTAATATGAGAGGTGATAATACCATTTCAATAGCAAATATTTACCTTAGAGGCCGAGCTCTTTGAGCCGTCTCCAGTTCAGGCTCTTTTGGCACAGTAAGTCTCAATTTAGCCTGTTGGGAGATTCCATCTGCATTCCTCTCCTGAAACATTTGCACACTGTCACACGAGTTCATAATATCCAAACTGCTAGTATTTTAAATAACCTTCAAATCTGAGTTGATTTAACTTATACTTACCAATGACAAAGGCTGGTTATTCAACTTCTCGGGAACTTTTGGTTGAAATCTTCTCACCTTTTCAAAAGTTACAATGAAAGAGCAAGGAATTATAAATGACTATTCAACATAAAATAGTAAAACCACAATTTCCAAAACTGTAGAAAAATACAATAGCCTATATAAATATAGGGATCTTTAAAAGACAGTGGCAAGTCAACATCAAATCAAAACAAAGGGTAAACTAAGATCAAGCTGCTAACCTTAGAAGACGAAAAGCAATTTCTCTCCTTGGGACAATCCACACCTTTTTCTTTAGCAGAACCCAATTCTTTAGAGACAGCCAACTTTGAAGGTACTTTGTGAGGTAGAAGTTGCTCTTTCACATTGATTACCTACACAATAAAGACAAATGACAGTCACCACATTATCCAAAAAGCCTCTCTCTCTCACTCTCTCATACACGCACACACAAAATGTGAAGCATAAACAAATGGCAAGTATATCTATTAAAATCCATGATTGCAGGATGCAAAGCAAGCATACTATCGGTGCTTTGTATGCTATTGATCAACTAGAAATCTCACAGACCCCTTCAGTCATTCCCACCGCTCCATCTCTACCCTGCCCATCTTCATTTAGTCAAAGCATAGTTCATTCACATCACAGATCCAACCACATCAATCTAGTCCATACAGTGTGGCCTCAAATACTTCACCTTGTATGGTCATCAGGGTACATGTAAGCCAAGGCATTTCATTCCACATGTATGCCTTCACACTCCCATGTGTTCACTTCACAAGCCTTTACAAAGGGGGCAATCTTTAAACCCCCCTTAATTCCCATGCAAGGCGCATTCACTGACCCTCCTGCCTCCACACTAGCATTCATTTTGTAACCTATCTCTTTTGCTCATAACTTCATATTGTGGCTTCAAAGCCAACATGATCCATGGCATCATTGTTTGTGCTTGTTTCACCATTCCAATCATTGTCTCAACTTTGGAATGATCCCTAGTCAAATACAATTAGCCCAATTCCAAAACATCTCTCGGGCACTTTTGGTTGAAATCTTCTCACCTTTTCAAAAGTTACGATGAAAGAGCAAGGAATTATAAATGACTATTCAACATAAAATAGTAAAACCACAATTTCCAGAACTGTAGAAAAATACAATAGCCTATATAAATATAGGGATCTTTAAAAGACAGTGGCAAGTCAACATCAAATCAAAACAAAGGGTAAAGTAAGACCTAGCTGCTAACCTTAGAAGACGAAAAGCAATTTCTCTCCTTGGGACAATCCACACCTTTTTCTTTGGCAGAACCCAATTCTTTAGAGACAGCCAACTTTGAAGGTACTTTGTGAGGTAGAAGTTGCTCTTTTACATTGATTACCTGCACAATAAAGACAAATGATGTCACCACATTATACAAAAAGCCTCTCCCTCTCTCACTCTCTCATACAAGCACACATACAAAATGTGAAGCATAAACAAATGGCAAGTATATCTATTAAAATCCATGATTGCAGGATGCAAAGCAAGCATACTATCAGTGCTTTGTATGCTATGGATTAACTAGAAATCTCACAAACCCCTTCGGTCATTCCCACCGCTCCATCTCTACCGTGCCCATCTTCATCTTCCAGCCCTCATCTAGTCAAAGCATAGTTCATTCACATCACAGATCCAACCACATCAATCTAGTCCTTACAGTGTGGCCTCAAATACTTCACCTTGTATGGCCATCAGGGTACATGTAAGACAAGGCATTTCATTCCACATGTATGCCTTCACACTCCCATATGTTCACTTCACAAGCCTTTACAAAGGGGGCAATCTTTAAACCCCCTTAATTCCCATGCAAGGCACATTCACTGACCCTCTTGCCTCCACACTAGCATTCATTTTGCAACCTATCTCTTTTGTTCATATTGTGGCTTCAAAGCCAACATGATCAATGGCATCATTGTTTGTGCTTGTTTCACCATTCCAATCATTGTCTAAATTTTGGAATGATCCCTAGTCAAATACAATTAGCCAATTCCAAAACATCTCTTGGGTTTTCAAGTATTGCACCTCCCCACACTTGTACAACCCATATGTAGCTTCATATCATTTTTCTCACCAATGTATCCCATACCAATACACAACCAAATCCTTACAATGTGGAATTCACCCCACTTGTCAATGGGTATCCCTTTCAAATCTATATTTAGTCTTTGTACATTCATGCCTTTGTATAGTCAAGGTGTTGCCTCATCCATTGTCCCAAACCCTTTAACTACTAAACAAGGGCCCAAGGAGTACATAGTCATTTACTCATTCAAGACACCTCTACATCTGTCGCATCTATTTGAACTCTTTACCATCTCTATAAAGCCCCAAAATTTGCATCTAGTTGTTTATCCAACACCCTATACCCTACTTGGATAGATCAATCTCTAGCCCCAAATTGATTAATCATCGAGAGGGTTCAAATACACTCAAATGCAAACTTTCAACACTCCAGGGTTAAGATAGAGCACCATGATTCTCTCAATGTATTGAGGACACTGTAGAAAAAATCCTCCTTATGAGGCCTTGAAATTCAATTTATACTAGTTACACATGCACATCAAGCAAATACTCTCAAAACCCTAAATGTTATTAGAGTCAAAACTTCAAGGGTTATACAAGCACACAAAACTCTAAAAAAACAAGAGGGCCATGAGAAGAAATAACCTATGAAACATCCCAAAAATATTCCTCCCATAAAAATCCACATTCTTTAGCAAATAACAAGTTATAGCAATGAAGGTTGTGTAACCTAGCCAACATTAAAAGACAGAAGGAGGAAAGCAAACAAAATGGTTCTTCTCTTGTTTGTCCACCCAACAAAAACCTCAAATCTACAAAAATATTAGGCATGACCACAACAAATAAAATGCACTACAAAACTAAACCTCCATATCCAATATCGCACCAATGCAAACAAACAAAAGGTTGTTGTTATGATTTCCCACAATGTCTCAACCACCTCAAACTTGTAAGGGGCCTTCTTCCTTAGACTATCTAGTTTTCCTCCTTCACCTCAATACAATTGCCTAACCCCTATACTAAAGAGGATCGTCTCCATTTTCTATATTAAAATCCACATTGACTAGTACAATATTAAAAAAAGGCATTATCAAATCTAAATCTTGGCTTATGCATGCCCACTTGGGGATGTCATAGTTTCAATGCCTTTTAATTGACCCCCTCCACAAAGTTGCCAGCCTCAATGCCACACCTACAACTCTTAATGCCTCACCCAAGGCCTACAATAACTCATTCATTGTTAGGTGTCTAACATTTTCCTATCTAATCGCCCTATCAATGCTTAAGACAATCTAACAAGAGCAAGAACCCTACTCTAATCTCCAATTATGATCGGCCACTATCAGCTTGAGTTTGGTAGATTCATACGAATCGAGTCTCTAGTGATTTCCCCCAATATAGCATTCACAAGCTCATCAATAATTTACATGATGCACTTGTCCTACATATCTAACCATTAATATCTATCTAGGATATTGAGTCAACGCAAAAACAAATGTCACATGAGTATGGCAGGTTTTACCTTCATTAGCCCCTTAGTGAACCTCTCTTCATCAACACACATCTTGACAATTATCCTCTCTCTCACCCCCATCCCGCCTACCTCCTTTGCTTTGTCACCTAGATCCTCAAGTGAATGCACCACATCAATCTCTCTCTCAATGTCCTTGAATGGGTGCTTTCAACATCTTGATTTTCAATAGAGTCTACTAATCAACTTCCTATGGCCCTTTCGTTTGTGATCGAGAGACAAGTCAATCTCACTAGCGACACCCATTCTATAGCTCTTGTATACTGCAACTTGTGTTGCAGCTGCATTTGTGTCACATGCTCAAATACGCACATCAACAACCATGTACCACGAGTTACAAGCCATCATTGTGCATAAGATATGATGGATTTACTTTGCCCAATTATACCTCATGCATTGCACACAAGTTTCCACGCTAGGTCATCAACTGATAGGTATAGTACCAATGTTGTAATTGTTCACAACTCTAAATATGATCTTGATAATTGTTATCCACCAATGTGTATGGTTAACCCTCGGAGAAAATTTTTCTCCTATGATAGAATTTGCTAGCTAGCAATCCTACCATGATCCATAGATAGCCAATCTTAGATGCCTCTCATCCACTCTTCGACCAATGCATTGATTTATCTTAGATGCAATGATGAAGGTGGGTCATTTATTGTGTGGTGCATTAACCATTTAGGTATTCAAGTGGTTTCATTTTACGTTTGAAGGCATTCAAGTATGGATCATAGGTTGAATTGGATGACAAACCGCTATTGGTTGTATAATTATTCCCTTGCTTCTAGCAGTTATCACTTGCCTGTAGTCCAGTCTAACCTTCCTTGGGGCTTTTCTTTCACTGTAATACACTCTTGTTTATGCTTTCTTTAGCCCTAATTTTGTACTTCTTTATGAAAGATTCTAAGGCTTTTTCTTATGCTTCTATATAATATTGGTTTGCTGCAATTTCTAGTATAAATCCTAGTTTATGATAGCAAAGTATAGTTTCTTGATTGTATGTGTTTGGACACCTCATTTGAGCCTCTATTGGTTGACCTAAGCCTCTAGATTGAGACATAGGAAACCTTGAACTCAATTCCTTAGAATGATACCTTAATCCACCTAAAACCCTAATTATTCCACATTTATTCCAAAGTGAAATCTCGTTGTAGAACCCTTAGGGAGCATTTAGCCTAAGTTAAGTTGGGTTGCTTAATCCCAAAGATTTACTAGGAAAGCCTTCCTTGTGGTGGATTGTGTCCATCACAAAAGTAAAGGGAGTGCTTCACAATAAGGTGCTAGATTTTGCAATAACAATAATCAACTCTGAATTCTCATTAATAAAGTAAATCTGTACATCGATATATGCACAACATGAAGCTTTACATCACAACTATCAATCCACTACAACCAACTACTAATCACCAACCCAATTCGAGTTCAGCATGAGATCTGAAGTGCTCCATTTTCTTTCATACATTTCGTTTTGCAAATGCAAATTCTATTCCATATATTGTGATTCATTATTTCTACTCAATCTTGCATACATCAATGGATCTCATCATCATGCAAACTAAGGGGTCTTAAGTGATTCTTAACATTTTTGTTTTGCTTTGCATTGGAAATTTTAGAAAACTGATTCAGTTCTAGAAAGCTATTATACTTTTTCCTGTAACAGTAGAAATTTCATAATATAACAAACAAGAAGGGTTGATAACTTGGTCCAAAACAGTGGCTGAAGCATCTACCAGATTTTTCCAGACTATTTAATCAGAATGAATGATAAGAAGGTGAAATCAATTGGTTGAAATCATAGCCCACCGGGTGCAAGCGGCCTCCTTCAAGTTTTTGTCTTTTCACTGCTTGGTGGTCTTGGGCAGCACTCTTTTGAGCTGCTTTTTCTTTCCTCAATGACATCTCCTTGATGCACCTGATCATCAGACACTCCAATATTTAACCGTATCCTCTAAAACAATCTCAAAATTATATTAACCAAAAGAAACTCGTTAGCAAATTAAATTATATTACCTTGTTTTAGCTTGCTTAGTATTCTTAACTTCTTTTGTCCCACATACACTCAAATCATGCCGCTTTGCCAGGTGGCTTGCTGTAGGTTTTGTTAAAGTTGACTTACTTGAGAAAGGTGGAACTCTTTTAACAGTCAGCTGCGTTGCATTTACATTAACTTGCCCTTTAGGAGTACAGAGCTCCATGTCTAAGCTCCACAGTACAGATACACAAGAATCAACAATGCAAATATCAATAGTATTATAGGACAGCAAATCGACAAAGGGAACAAACGATCAATGAAAACTTATTAAAGTTGCCAGAAGACCCGTGTTTTAAGCTGGAGCAAAGCTGAATCTAGAACACATTGCACATAGATATCCAGCTTCCTTCAGAAAATCAAATATAGCAACAGGGAATAAATATTGTCGGGAATGAAGCTTCATATACCCTGATAAGTGGGAGATTTCCAAGACATCATTCTCCTGAATCAGTGACATAGTCACAACTGCAAACAGTAACTTTGCCATAGAAAACTATATAGGAAGAGTTTGAGCCACTTCTTCCAGTTAAAGGGATAGAATATCTAAAATGTGGATCAACACATTAATTACTGACATTTATCTTACAGACAGAAATTAGCATTAGAGAGAGAAGCAAATATGATTACGAACTTACAGTTAACAAAATAAAACAAGTTAAATCTTACCATCAGTCATATCTCCGCCTTCATTGGAGCTGGGAACATCATTATTCATTGCACTGTCAACCAAGTCCGTGACAGGACAGCCCATTTCAACATGTTGGTCTTCCTGAAGATTGCATGTCGTTTCATCTTGAGATGATTCTCTTTCCTTAATTTTTGCCACATATGCTGCATAGAGAAGGATAAGTGAATCAACTTAAAATATAACGCCAGCTGAATTCCAATCACTCAGAGATAGCAAAACGTGACACTGAGAAACATATGTTCAACCGTTATCCAGAAATAATATTCTTCCATCTGCTATTTTTAGCAAAGCTTACTACATTATATCTATGGGACTGAAGGAGTGCCTGGGATTCTAAGATCTAAAAAGCAATCCATCTAGTCAATACGAGATCCTTCCACAAAAGAGTAGCCACTTCTAACTGGAACCGAATTTAGCCTTCTGCGGAAGAGCAAATAATGCTTTCATAACCAAGGAAGGAAGCTGAATTTCTCTGAATTAGCATTTACTCTGTATCATCATCCATTTCAATCTTGTTCGTCTATTGGACTGTTTAAAGTAATTCTTTCAATTATAGAAATATTGCTATCATCAGACTTCTTAAATACTAATTTGAGTTTCTCTGTTCATTTTAACATATTTGATTCCTCTAGCGTACTGACTAATTTTATCTTTTCCTAGCAGCATTTCAAGGTTCTAACACTATTTCATGTTTTAAGTTTCAATTAGTGGATCCACTTTCACCAGCAGAAGTCCAGAATACATATAGAATAGGAAGTTGAGCAATTTTATGTCTTATTGCCAACCTTCTGCATGAAAGCATACAACATGCATAGTGCAGCTGGATGAGACACCGATGCAAACAAAGCTAACTCCAAGGTAAGATGAATCAGCTTTAACAGCCAAAAGCATCAAATCATGTTAATGCTGGAGAGAGGAATAGTGCAAAGACATCAATTTCAAAACTTGCACGTTATTGCCTGCTTTAGGACTGGCAAAGATTTCAGACATATATTGAGCCTTACGAAGCAGATTTGCTATGCATAGAGTTTTAATGTGAATTCAACACCCAAGCACAAACACAAAATAGCCTATGGCAGTTTGCAATAACAATTGCAGTGGAAGTCAGAGCCATCGATATTAACTCTGGATATCAACACTCCAATCAGTATTTGAATTTAACGAGTCCTAATTTTAACATCATCAACCCAAAAGAGATAGATTTCACTAGTAGAGGGAGCTTTTGAGTTTATGAAGACGTGCAAAACACCTTAGATACAGTGTTTGAGAGGGAATATTTTTACACAAAGTGGAGAGAAAACAAAGTTTTCAACCGATGTTTTTTTATATTGGATAGGGAAGCCTTGACACGACTTTGAGAAAACTTATATCCTATGGTCATAATATGAGTCAAATGGTAAATAATCAGAACTTGCTATGAAATAGAACAAAGATAGATTCTGGATTTTTATGCTTGATAAAGAATGAGAGTATTGATGTGGAAATGGATGCCACAAAGTTTTCAAGCCATGTTTTCTTATATAGAATATGGAATCCTTTCCACAAGTTTGAGAGCTTATGTCTGAGAAAACTTAGCTCCTATGGTCATAATCTGGCTCAAATGGTCAACAATCAGAACATGCTGTGAAATAGAACAATGACAGACTCTGGATTTTTAATACTTGATAAAGAATAAGAGTATTGATGTCGATAAAGATTCCACAATATGCCACAGTAGCAAGATAGCTTGCAACATCACATAAATAACGACCACAAACCAGAGAGTGCCCATTCCAGCAATGTGAGTATCATAGTGAGTTAGGATGCTATCACATCACATCAACATGCGATTTGCACCCCAAAGCTACACTCTGGATTAGAAAAGCTTTTAGTGCAGGTGATCCAGATAGGTAAATATTATGGTGAGGCACAAACACAATCATTGGCTTGCACACACTGCCCAAACCTATGAAGGACAGCAGTGTAACCATGAAATTTCCATGTTGTTGATGTTTCCACCCCTGCCCATGATGGTTCCTGACGGTCTCTGCAAGCCCATGATGGCATTTCTGTCTAGTACTTAAGGTTCGCCATGCTTTGTAAACCATCTGTCTCATAATGATTATGGATGTAGGATTGATTATGCATGCAGGATTAATCATAATATAGGCAGGATTAGAAGATGAGTATTAATATGGAACAGAATCCCAACATAGGGATATGGCCACTGTAATAAGACAGCTTGCAACATCACAGAGATAACAACCGCAAGCCAAAAGGCATGAGGATTCTGTACCATCAACCGAAGGATTGATAACTCTTCATTTTTATTTGAAGGATTGGCTCTGTGATTCGCATCTATTTGTATGACCTGATCAGATTTGTCCTTATAGGTTATGTTGACCTTCCAAGTAAAACACTGTTCTGATTTAAAATATGCCATGGATATTTCAAATAAAAAACAATGAAAGTGATTTGCTACTCACGCGATGCTGCATAGGTGCTTGCAGTTTCAAACCATCCTTCGGCTTGTCGGGCTTCTTCCTCCGTCTCGCCCTGAATAAAATCGAAAAAATGAGGAGCGGAGAATTCATAGTCTGGGTCGATTTGGAAATCTGGAAACCACTCTTCCATCGCAGCATCCTCTGCATCTGACACCTCCATTTCAATCATGACCCTGAAAACCCAGAAAGAAAGCTTAAACCTCTGCAGTCTAAAACCCTGACGACCATGACCATGGAGAAGAGCTCTAAGAGAGAGAGATTCTATGAATCATAGCGGACGGATTCCAGCTGGCAATGAATTCAAGACATGGACTCAAATGAGATGGATGATTTGAGGTGAAATCGGGACGAAAATGGAAAAAGAAAACTGCAAAATACTCGCTCAGATTGCACAGGCGCTTCTGTTAGGATCGATACCAATGGAATATATACCCCGGCAATTGTATAACCAGGTAGATAGCTGCTATTTTAGGATGTCGTTCAGAGTAATTATCTGCTCTTTCCCTCACAGTCGCCAAGACATTCGCAACTGGGCGTGGACGGTCCGTATCGTATCTCGACTCTCCGTGGAGTTTTCTACACCGTCCGATTTCAATAGTTGCGATATGTTTATACCATTTTGAAAAGAATACATACTAACGTTATTCTGCTTACGCCTCCGTAACACCGTTAATGCAATTTTTGAATTCGGCGTGGGAAACCGACGGCAGATTGACGGGATTTGGGCGTTGGTTGTTTGAATTTTAATGTGATTTTTAAAAATATTTATAATAGAAATAAAAAATGAATAACGATTGACTAAGATCCTTATATACGAATAACTGAGAAATCTCTTTTATATTTCTATTTTCTTTTATATTTTATTGGGTTTTTATTTTAACGGCTCATTTCGCTACTAGGTCGAAGAGAAATAGGTGGCGGAATTTGAAAATGAACTTTCTCTAAGAGCATTGGCGTGAAGGCCGGTTTGTCTTATTTTATAGTTTAATTATTTAGGTTTAAATAATTATATTATAAAATAGTTAAATTGGATAAGGGTTAAGTTTTGAAAAATACTATATGAGTAAAGAGTTAAAGTGTCAATTGAGTTTAGTTTGGTGGAAAAGTTGTTACTTTATTTCTGTCTAAGTTAAGTTTCGTCAATTGATATGTTGATGTTATGGAATAGAGTAACTTTGTTGTGATCTTAAGTGCGTTTATATTGAGCGATGGCCTACTATTAGCAAGCTCCTTCTTTCTTCCCCAATCACTACCCAATGCCCCAAAATTTGCTTGGGGGTTGTTTAGTTTTGGTATTTGGAAATTTGGAAAAATTAAGCATTATTTAATTTTTTCATTATAATTTTGGAGGAAAGTAGAAGGTTTTCTAGTCATAAGAGTATTTCCAAGATGTTGTTTGATAAACATTTCTTGTTATTATTTCACACGCATGTACCCATGTAATCTATCCTACAAGGAAGCATACTCATTTCACAATCGAACAACAATTGTGTCATTAGGAACACCACTCTCTTCTCGCTATCCCGATTAGCGTAAGGTTCATGGCATATTGGGACTTATGTGATATCATTGATCAGTGCTTGCAACTAATTTGGGTAAATGTACAAAGATAAAATATTTTATAGTCATAAAAGCAATTCCAAGATGTCAAAAGATAGGCATATCCAACTATCATTTCTCATACATGAGAAACATATCTAATTATTGTTTTTCACTCATGCACCCATATATCACACAGTGTGTTTGGGTGAAACCCTAGTATGGCAAAGCCTGGTTCTCTGCATCGGAACTCGGATTTCGTCGTTTGCTCAATAATGAGGTGGATGCTAGCGATTTTCCTATGGCAAGAATGTCCTTTCCTCTTAAGGTATGCAACTGATTTTCTCTTTGATCATTGAAGTCTAGGTTTATCAAGTTTTCGCGAGTGTTGTCAGGCCTTTAGTCTTTCTTTATTCTATTTCAGGACATAGGGAGAGTTTCTTTTTGTATTTATGATTAGGGGGGCTCTTCTTTCTAATTTTTATAGGGTCAGTTGATGTGTTGGGGCTTTAGGTGCTAGCTAGATGTTGTTAAAATCTGGTTGATGTCGGGGCTCATCAGTTTTTCTATAGTTTAGGCAGTGATATCATACCTCTCAGAATACCTAGACTTTGGTACTTAGGGGGAACCCAATGATGCCTCCCCAATTTTCCACGAACCCTTTGGATTTCAGTCAAATCTCTCCCACTTAACGGATGAGTTCTCTTTTCCAGCCTCGCAACCGCCTTCTCCTCTGGCTTCGTTTGGTCACCCACCTACTCATCATGCTTCCCTGACCTAAGTGAGTTGGGTTCCCGTGACTCAATTGGGTTTGCCATTAGTGATTTCAACATCTTCGTTTTTAGTGATCCTCAGAAACCTTTCTCTGAGGAAGGGGAGCTAAACTATCCTGGATCGAGGGTTCTTTCTTCCATTCCTCTGGTGGTTGACCCTTCTGTAGCAGCACTTCCTCCTTTGGAGGCTTCTCAGCCTAAGTCATCCCTGGTGAATACCCATCTCGATAGGATGAGCAAACATCTCCCTCGCAAAATATTACTCGCTTGGGGGCCCATGGTAAAACAACTAGGGTTCGTACTAAGCAAAAGGCCTTAAAATATGTGGAGTTTAAACCTTATTTAACTCTCGGTCTTGATGTTAATTTGAATAGAGTATCGAGTCTGGTCCAGAGAACTTTGGTCAGCATAATGTTTTATGTATCTTTTACTAGGGAAAGTATTCAAACTTGGGCATAATCAACATGGAAACCTCTACTAGGCTATGCTCCAAAGATCATTCTCCTTGTGAATGATTGGTTGGATTTTCATTTCTTGCGAGAAGAAGACCTGCTCAAAATATTGTTCAAGCCCTGGGTTTTTGGAAAAGGCTTTCTCTGGACCCAAAGATGGTATGTAAGTTTCAAATTGGCTCTTAGAAACCCTCGGCTTAAGCACTTATGGGTCAAACTTCTGGGTTTTCCTCTTGATCTTTGGACGAGAAATATCATAATCAACATAGCTAATTCACTGGGGAAATTTATCTACTTTGACAATAAATCTCTGGTGGAATTTGACAAGCGAGTTGCATGGGTGCTTATGGAGTTGGATACGAAGAATAGTATTCCTGAGGAAATGATTATCAATTGTGGTGAGAGACAACATGTGCAACGATTGGATTATTGGAAACTTTCTTTTCGGTGCCTTAACTATCATAAAAAAGGTCATATTCAGAAGGACTATAGTCGTCCTTGCAGAGTGAAGGTGGCAGCGCATCATCACCGAGCTATTCTTGATATGGTATATTATCTTCCTACTTAGAAAGGAACATCTAGCTCGCGTAGCTCAGTGGAGGCCCCCTTGATCTTTCAGGGTAGTTTCTTTGGGTCTACACAAATATAGCAACTCTAAATCCCCTGGGACGAGACATGTTTCTCCAGACTACAACTTTATTTCTACCTATTCGAAGGAGATCTTTTCAGATGCAAATGCCTCTTCAAATGCTCCTCCACATGAATCTCAGACCAAGGACACCTTCTCTTCCTAGGTATCCCCTGTCCAAGACTCTTTAATTTTTTTCGTACGCCAAAAGATATATTTATGTTAGATGAACTCGATCATAGTTTTGTTAACCATGATATTTTCCTTAGTTCAAATAATAGTCTACCTCAAAAATCTCTTGTTGCCCTCGAACTTAGGCATATTTCCAGTCTGTCTCAAACCAAATCTTTTGATTTGGGTCCTCCTTCCTTCAGGCCTTCTAATTCCTCTCAGCCACCACAACTAGTAGCTAGTTCTTCCCCTTCCAAGTATGTCTCACTAGGCCTAATACCTTCTCCAATTCTTCAGGACAACCTTAATCTTAACTTCATAAGTGGAGGTCAGTCCTCTTCTATAGGTTTCCACGATGTGTCCTCTTTTCCTCCTCTTCCATATTCATCCAAAGATTCCTCTGTCCATGTCACAGGTTCTACATCAGGCTTCATATTTTCTTCTCATCGAGATTTCAGAGAAAGCTTAAATCCCATTCCTCTCCTGATCCTCAATTATTTTGTTGCCGCTTCTTCCTTGTCAGAGTTTCCTACTCTCTTTGATGCCTTCAATACTATCAAGAAAAAAGAAAAAATATAACAAGAAATTAATGGCTAAAGAAGGCTCCTCTCATGGGACTTCTAATACCTCTTCCTCTCGAGCCTTGGAGCACCGTTGCTTGTAGCCGGAAGTCGAGAATTATAATGTTATCACTGAACATTGCAGGCATTAGGGGGATCTGAAAATTCCTCTCCCTCATAAGACTAGTTGAGACTTGTCACCCCTTTGTGTTGTTATTTCAGGAAACAATGGTTCCAAGCACCAGAGCTTCAGTCTTCCTGGCTAAATTTTTCCCTGGTTAGTGCGTTTGCACATCAAATGCTAAAGGACAATGTAGAGGGTTGGCCACAATCTAGGATCCTTATATGGCCTCCTTCTCGACTTTTCAATCTAATCTTGGTCTTATTTTAGAATGCAAATTAAGAGGATTTTCCAAACATGTGATTATGGTTAATTTTTATGGTCTTTACATCGAAAGAAAGTATTTTTGGGATGCATTCCATAGTAGTGGGCTCCTGGGTTGATTCTAGCAGGAGACCTTAATTTGATTACATCTACCAATGAAGTTGTTGAAAATGGCAACAAGAAATGCTAAAAATAGAAATGCTTTAAATAGCATTTCAGGTACCAGCGTTGGATATAGCAACAAGGAATGATAAAATAGAAATGCTAAAAATATCATTGCTATAAATAACATTTCAAGATACATTCCAATTTTAGTTAATCCCTGAACTAAAATTGAGAATTAAAAATCGAATTTGATCTTAACAGTTGTTTGAAAAATAATTAATTAATTCATCTTGAGTTAATTAGTTGGAGAAAATCAAACTTGAAGTCTATGTGAAGACATGCAACAGTTTTCCCTTTGATTGAGGGAGTTATCCCTTAATTAAAGTGATCAGGATGAGCTGTAATTAGTTAGCTCAGTTAACTCACTTGAGTCCAGTTAGATTAGTTCCAACAATTTGTGGAACTAATTGTGAGTTCAGTCAGTTAATGCATGCATGCGTGCAACTAGTGTTCTCCAAATAACTGAATATTCTCTCATAAATAACTCGTGCATGTCAGTTCAAAGAAAGACCCAGTTGAGATTAAAGGAAGGGCTAGTGTACTATCAGTTGGAGGAATTTTCCTATAAAGGAAACTCATCCATGCAGAAGCAATTATCTCCTTTAGGATTGTGCAGTTACTTCTGAGTTTGGTGAGTTGTGTGAGAGGTGAATTCACACAGGTGGCAGCATTGGACCCCAGGAGAAACTGCGTAAGGAAATAGGAGGCTTGGAGGGCATAGGAGAAGGTTTGTGAGAAGCCTTTGACTGTCTATGAGCATCAGTGAGGGACTGTACTAAGAGCTGGATAGCATGTGAGCTAAAGCTTTGTGTAATCCAGAGATATTTCCACTTGTATGATAAAACAAATATCGGGGTTCTTAGCTGAGGGTTTCCCCATAGTATTATTCTATGTTCCATGTGTATGATTTCTTCTTCTTTGTTATGTGTGTTCTCATTGATCTAGCTCAAATTGATTAAGCTTCCGCAAAGTTTGATTGTAGAAGTAGATCTAGTATTTTGCTTTAGTATATTGCATTATAAGGTGATCTACAGTGGGAATTTCTACATGGTATTGGAGCAAAGGTGATCAAAGCGAAGAACAGTATACAAAGAAGGGAGATGTTCGAAGTTTCAAGTTCCTGATTATATAATTCGAATTCTTATTACATCTCAAATTTCCTCAATGGCGTTCAACAGTTTAAGACTCGAGTATACCCTTGATGGCAGCTCAAATTATATAGCCTGGAAGGATCGCATGGAAGCAGTATTAGAGGACAATGGTCTAAAGGACTTCATTGATCAAGAAGTCCCCAAGCCGGCAATAGCTAATCCTATAGAATTGGCAGAATGGAAGAAATGTGTGGCTAGAGCGAGGAGAATCCTCCTAGAGGAAGTTCGAGACCATATTTTTTGGAGCCTCCATGGGAAGGAGACATCGTTTTCAATGTGGAAAACATTGAAAGATCTATATCAAAATAGCAATGATCAGAGGAAGCTGGTGCTGAAAGACAACCTTCAGAAAATCAAGTCTAAAAAGGGCGACACGATCTCTACATACCTGAACAAGCTCACCACCTGCAGGGATGAGCTTGGAAGTGTAGGAATCACGATAGCCAATGATGACATGGTGAGTCTTGCTCTCCTCGGTCTTCCTAAGAGCTATGATAGCTACCAAGACTCGGTAAATGGAAGAGAGAAATTGCCAAATTGGGAACGACTTTGGTCAGATCTGATGCAGGAGGAGATAAGAAGAAGCACCAAAGATGGTTCTTCATCCACGGAGGATGAAGAAAATTGTGCCTTAGCGAGTAAGGCAAAGAAATGGAAGGAGAAGGTTTCTCATCCCAAATCAAGTTCTTCCCATGGTGGGAAGAATCTTGACAAATCAAAAGTGCGATGCTTTCATTGTCATGAGGTGGGCCATTTTGCAACAAATTGTCCATTGAAGAAATCCAAGATGGGATATAAGGAAGGATCTGAAGGTGACGCATTGGCCTCACAGTTCGAGTTGGATTTCACCCTCTTCGCATGCATGGTTTCATCCATGGTGGGATGTGGTCAGTTTCTTGACATTGAAGCTTCATTCCACATGACCAACGATAAGAGTTTGTTCAGTACCTTGGAGGAGAAAGATTTCCAGATACCCATAGCGATGGGTAATAATGAAAAGTATAGCGCCTCAAGAGTAGGCACAGTTGTTTTTTAGAGGGAGCATGGAGCTCGAATTACCTTGATTGATGTGATGTGCCAAGATTGAAGAAAAACTTGGTATCAATTGTAATGCTAGAAGACAAAGGCTATGATGTAGTCTTCAATAAGGGAAAGGTTTTCCTTAGACACGTCACCACGAGACAAGTAAAGTAGATCGGTTCATGAGTCAAGAACCTATATGCTCTTGAGGTTCAAGATGCATGCAAAACCTTGAGGATCAAGGCAACTATTGGAGACTTGGTGGTTGAGAGGGAGAGTACATTACCTCTCAACATGCAGCGCCAGAAGAAGTCTCAAAAAATTGTGGAGGAGCCACAATTGGTGAAGTAGCTTCAGGAGGTTGTGGAGCAGCCACAACTGGAGAAGCCGAGAGGAGATCAAGTGGAGGCATCCACTTATGAAGAGACCTCCAATAGGGAGAAATTTTGAGCCAAGTGGGTAGAGGGAGCACATGCATCCATACCTCGTGACAGTCCCAAGAAGGCTAGAATAAAGGCAGGATCATTGAGGTACCCAACCTCTTTGATTAGACCTTGCTACGGGAGCCCCGACGAGGAGTAGCAGGATTGGATGAGTGGGTAGAGACAGATGCAGATGGAGCAGTAGGGAGAGCTACATTGCAGGAATCCCAAGACAGTGCAGAGCTAGGAGGCTGCAACAATGCAAGAGACACAGAAGTGTTGCACCAGTGCAGGATGGCACAGAGAGGTGTACAACGGTGCGAGATGCATGGAGTTTTGTAGTAGCTCAGAGGTCACAGAGGGAGCTTCAGCATCAGAGGGTGTTTCTAGCCCAACAGGGAGGTCAGTTGGGAGATTTTTTGTTTCTAGAATTGCTGGAGCAACAACACTTGGGAGAAGTGTTGCATGTAGAACATGCCAAAGGTTTAGGATCAGGTTTGAGTTGAATACCTTTCTTGTTGAGAGGGAGTGTTGAAAATGGCAACAAGAAATGCTAAAAATAGAAATGTTATAAATAACATTGCTATAAATAGTATTTCAGGTACCAGTGTTGGATATAGCAACAATGAATGATAAAATAGAAATGCTATAAATAACATTGCTATAAATAACATTTCGGGATACATTCCAATTTTAGTTAGTCCCTGAACTAAAATTGAGAATTAAAATTCGAATTTGATCTTAGCAGCTGTTTAAAAAATAATTAATTAATTCATCTTGTTGAACTGGTAAATCCCCTCTGCGGACAGAGGCGATCCCACTAGCCCAAAACGGGTCTAGCAACAATCACACACGCTACACGCAGGTTCCTAATTGCATAATTTAAAGATCGATCAGAATGATCTACC
>APFE031719517.1:229053-260056 GCA_000404065.3 Pinus taeda
TACCGTTCTGAGAAGGTTCCCAAATGGGGTTGGTATAATACTGATAATCCTCGTCGCCTGGAGCGCGAGAGCTGATCGGTTGTACGCTTGGAACAATAGGGAGAATTTGACTCACAACCGGACCCTCGGAAGGCGAAATTGGTAGTTCCGCCAGGGTGAAAATTCACAAGATCCTAAGGAAACTAGCGAAACCAGTTTCTACACAGACTAACGCAAACAAAATTAACCGGGTTATGTGATCGTGGCCAGATAAGTTTTTAAGACACTTGACTTGACCTTTTCATCTTTAAAGAGTCGAGAAAAGGACGAAAAGATGACTCTAGTCTCCTTCGATTGTTTAATGAGCACAAAGTGACAAGCTGCTCACTTACACATTTTCTGTTAGACAGTCTAAAAAGGATCAAAAGCTGACTACTCTGGAAATCTAGATAAAAGGGTTTGCCAAAAAATCCGTAAAACTGCTTATACACCTTAGCAATCAGAAGATCACCAAGGACTTCCCGTACTGCAGTCAATCTTCCTGAATGTTGTGTTCAGTGCATTACGGTTTGTAGGGCGGCAGACTCAGCTTCCTATGGATCAAAGGTTGCAAGCCTATAGGGGTCTCCCAATTTATACTCGATGGTACATGGGAGCACAGTCCGTACTGGCACCTATCGTTTCACCGTGGAGGAATCACCCAACCACTCAACGATAGACTACCAGGCTTAACGACGCCGGAACACGTCTCTACCTAGACCTCTAGAATGTGAGCGTTAAGTTTCAATGCATTGTTAGGTTCATTGAATTCATTTTATAGTTTATCTTTGATTAAGTCTTAGTTTCCGGCCTTACCGTATGTGATCTCTTGAAATGTCCTAAATGCAACTACAAGCGAGAATTGTATTCGTTTCGTTTGGATGAATTCTAGCTACAGAAGAGTTAAGAGGTTCACACAAACAAAACGATCCCAAAAATTCTAATGCAACTAATAACAAGAAAGGAAAATCTTTTCTTTTTTCTTTTTTGAAAGCAAAAATTAACATAACATGCTAATTAATGAAAAGCAAAAATCTTTTTTCTTTTCTTTAAAAAATAGTATAATGCACTTAATGGATTTCAAGAGATATTCAAAACCAGATAATTCATTCCAAAGAATATATAACCAGATCTGAAACATGAACAATAACCCAGCAAAGCAAAGAAAAACCAAGATCTTCAAAAAAACTATGTAATCTAAGTCCCAATGAAGTCAGGTAAAAACAAGAAACCTAAAAGCGAGACACTTGCAACATAAAATGTAAAACTGATACAACCACCAGAAGAATGTGGAAATCAATCAATAAAATGACTGGATCTATAAATCATAAATCCAACAGGAGGCTCGATAATAAAGCCACAAAGGCCAAGATGTAAAATCGATGGACAAAGGCGAACAACAGAAGGATGGAAAGAACGACCAGCCAAATATCAGTCCAACAGACTTCCAGGAGGTATAAAAAGAGCAAAAAGACACAGACCCAAGCTTAAGAGACTGGCAAACAAGCTAATAAAAAAACTTAACCAGTGCGGTGCGACTGTAAGTCTGCAACTCGCGCTAAACAGAGATTGGCGTGAGTTGTCTGAGAGCAACAAGCGCCAACCAGCACGACTGTTCAAAGAAAAAGCGCGCTGGCGGAATTTGCCAGGCGGAAAGACAGAACGGATGGTCCCAGGCTTGGTTTCTAGTATCTAGACAGAGCCAGCAAGTAAAAAAAAATAGCAAGAATTTTAACCAAGAAAATTATTCAGATAAATAAACGAGGGAAAAATGACATGCAAGGCAAGATTGAGATTGTCCAGTTTGTAAACTGAACCGGAGATCGACTAAAGTGGCGTTGATCTACTTCACTTCTGCATAGCAGAAGTGTTTCGAAGGCTACCTGGCTGCTCTTCAGACTCCGTCCAACAATTTACAATCAAACAATACAAAACCAATCAACAGCAATCCCCCAGCGAATTCGCCAATTGTTGAACTGGTAATTCCCTCTGCGACAGAGGTGATTCCACTACCCAAACGGTTTAGGCACAATCACACACGCTACACGCAGGTTCCTAATTGCATAATTTAAAGATCGATCAGAATGATCTACCTGGAATCCAACGCTATTTGTTGTAGAAGAAACGCCGCTCCCGTCCTTTAGCTTTGGCTGGTCACTATCCTTACGCTCCACGTACGGACACCTGCACAAACAAAGAACAATCCAACACAAGCATAAAATCCAGTACATGCAATTATATATCGGTCAGACAAGATATAACTCAAATATCATCAGAAGACACGTGAGTGGAACCATAATGATAGCCGTTCATTATTCAATAAAAGAAGAGAAAGATTACAACCAAAGAGGCCTGACGTTGAGTCTCCTCTGACTGGGTCAGCAGCTAAACATGCCTTGCAAAGTGACCTCCTCTCTCAATATTTTGGCAGCATAACTCCTTTATAGCTCTCAATTCTCACTATCAATCCAGCATAATCTTAGCTCACCTTAGCTCTCACAAAAACTAGTTGGTTCAATGCAAGGTGACAGTCATTTATAGATGGAGGAGGAGGAGGTATGCATTGTATCCGGACACCTACTGAAGATTTGGCATTGTCCCAGAATAACCTTTGAACTGGGTTGTCATGGATAAAAAAGACGACACTCGACCACTTCCATGGGATTTTTCCCCAGAGCACTGCATGAGCAATGGAGGAAAAAACACTTCAGTGCGCGCTAGCCAAAAATCATGACCAAATTTGTGTGGCGCGGGCTTTGTTCTGTGACAGAGCGTCCATGGGCGCGCCCTCTTTGGAGGAACTGAGCCATTGGCGCGGGTTAGACACTGTGGACCCGCGCTAATGGAAAAAGGGCATTTTTTAGGGCTAATCTTCAAAAGGTGTCTTCAGGGATTTTGAAGTTCATAATTAGGAGAATCCAATGCAAGTGTTTTTAAGTTGTGTCACTGGTCACAGGTCCATAAATGTGTCCTCCAGCGTGCGAAAGCAAGGGTAACAAGGACGGTGACCAACGGTGACAAATTACTGCGTAACACATCTTGAGTTAATTGGTTGGAGAAAATCAAACATGAAGTCTATGTGAAGACATGCAACAGTTTTCCCTTTGATTTAGGAAGTTATCCCTTAATTAAAGTGATCAGAATGAGTTGTACTTTGAGTTGTAATTAGTTAGCTCAGTTAACTGAGTTGAGTCCAGTTATATTAGTTCCAATAGTTTGTCAAACTAATTATGAGTTCAATCAGTTAATGCATGCATGCATGCAACTAGTGTTCTCCAGATAACTGAATATTCTCTCATAAATAACTTGTGCATGTCAGTTTAGAGAAAGACCTAGTTGAGATTAAAGGAAGGGACAGTGTACTATCAGTTGGAGGAATTTTCCTATAAATGAAACTCATCCATGCAGAAGGAATTATCTCCTTCAGGATTGCGCAGTTACTTCTGAGTTTGGTGAGTTGTGTGAGAGGTGGCAGCATTGGACCCCAGGAGAAACTATGCAAGGAAATAGGAGGCTTGGAGGGTAGAGGAGAAGGTTTGTGAGAAGCCTTTGACTGTCTATGAGCAACAGTGGGGGATTGTACTGAGAGTTCGATAGCTTGTGAGCTAAAGCTTTGTGTAATCCGAAGATATTTCCACTTGTATGATAATATAGATATCAGGGTCTTTAGCTGAGGCTTTCCCCAGAGTATTCTTCTATTTTCATGTGTATGATATCTTCTTCTCTCTTATATGTGTTCTGATTGATCTAGCTCAAATTGATTAAGCTTCCGCAAAGTTTGATTGTAGAAGTAGATCTAGTATTTTGCTTTAGTATATTGCATTATCAGGTGATATATAGTGGGAATTTCTACAGAAGTATGGGTCGGTAAAGCCAGACAAGACGCTCTCGCAATGTACTTTACTTCCCTTTTCCATAATGGTGGAGTAGTTGACATTTGTATGTCCCCATTAGCCCCTTCTTGGAGAAATGACAGAGTCAACATTGGAGAAATAGCGAAACGTTTAGACCACTTCCTAATGGTTAAAAATCTTACCTCATGTTTCAACAATTACAAATCTTGGACTGTCTCGGATGACATATTGGATCATTCGCCTGTCTTTTTGGAGGTTGAAGCCCATAATTTCTTTTCTCCCTCTCCTTTTAAGTTTAACCATGTATGGATCAAAGATCAGTCTTTTGATAAGCTTGTTAGGGAATCATGGCTTGCCCTATAGGAACCTTGTACTGGTTCAGACATGGACCATTTCTCTTTTAAGCTAAATATGCTAAAGAAAATTTTTATCAGATGGGAGAAGAATAAAAAGAAAGAGTTTAATGTTGAACTGAGAGCTATAGAATAGGAGATTTAAGTCATTTCTTTATCTCATAAATGTTTCCTTAAGAAATTAAAGAACACCTGGGCTACTTACAATCAAGAAGACTTCATATCTTAAAGAGAAATGAAGAGACTTTGTGAATCAAAAGCAGGGTCAGTTGTATCTTTAAAGGTGATCGTAATTCAAAATTTTCCATGAATATGCCTCTTATAAAAAACATCCAATTCTATATGGTATGTTGCAAGTCCAAGTTGTTCAATCATTTGGATAAAGAGGATATTAAAAGGGTCGCAATCCCACATTTCTCCAACCTTTTTAAGTAGAGGTCTGTAAATAACCTCATGGAACAACTTCATGTTATTAATCTCTTCCCTATATTTTTCATTGATGAGGAGGTTGATTTTATTGGTAGACAATTCACTTTGGAGGAGTTAGTTGGTATCTTGAAATCCTGTGCAAAAGAAAAAATCTAGGGGCCTGATGGATGGACCACTGAATTATTTATACATTTTTTTTATTTGTTGGGAAATGATACCTTGAAGGTGGTTGGTGAGTTAAGAGTTAAATATAGAATCAAGAGTTATATCAATGCTACATTTCTTGCCTTAATTCCCAAAGCCTCTAAATCCCTTCACTTTGATCAATTTCGACCCATCTCTTTGTGTAATATAATCTATAAAATTATTTCCAAAATAATAGCTAACCAAATTAAAGTCAATTTGGCATTTGTAATCTCTAAGGAATAGTTCAATTTTCTGCTTGGAAGGCAGATTCATGAAGCCATTGGTTTAGCTCAGGAATGTCTCCATTCAATCAAGATCAGGGAGACCAAAGCCCTCATTTTCAAACCTAATTTGATGAAATCTTATTATAAGGTTAACTAGGATCTCCTAAGAATGCTTTTGATCCAAATAGGTTTGAGGACAAAAGTTTCCAATTGGATAATGCCATGTGTCTCATCCACTTCCTTCGCCACCTTAATTAAGGGAGCTCCTTCTCAATTCTCCCCCTACTTTAGAGGGCTTTGTCAGGGATGCCCCTTATCTCCCCTTCTTTTCCTTTTGGTTATGGAAGGTCTCAACATATTAATCACTTAGGAAAAAAGAGAAGGAAGAATTAAAGGTATTAAAGTGACTATTGATTTAGTTTTATCTCGCATTTTATTTGTTGACGATGTGCTCATCTTAGGGGATGGCTCTCTAAATGAATGGACTGCTTTCAAAAACGTTATTTCCACCTTCTATATGGCAACTGACATGGATGTTAGTCTTGAAAAACCATGTTTTCTCCACAATGGAATAAAGGATTCAGTCTTAATTGGTTTAAAAGATATGTGCCCATGTAGGAGAGAGGTTATGGACACCGGGTTCAAATACCTTGGTTTCTAGCTCAAGCCAAACAACTATAAGAAAGAGGGATGGTTATGGCTAGTAAAAAAAAGTGGAGAAAAATATTGGTTGTTGGTGCTACAGGTGGTTGTCTCTTGGGGGGCAATTGGTACTAGCAAAATCGGTCATTGAGAGCATTCTCGTCTTCTAGATGATCCTGGTAAGATTCCTTCTTTCATTTTAAACAAATTCAAATAATGTATGTTTCATTTCATCTGGTCAGGGAAGGCAGAGAAAGGCAAAATCCATATTGGAAGTTGGGAAACCCTCTCTAGGCCTAAAACCTAGGGGGTTGGGGTCTCGAAAATCTTTTCTGGTTTGGGAAATCTCTTGTTGCAAAATAATTGTGGGGAGTCCTGGTACACAATAGTCTTTGGAGTTCAATGATCAAGGAAAAATATCTCAAAAGGCAGTCCTTGATTGATTAGGTTCGTAAAATGGTTGCAAATTACTCTATCATTACTATTACTGGATGCATTGTTTAGAAAGAACTCGTGGCCACCTTTCCTTGGAGTTTTACGTGACTTTTGTGGAAGGTGGGCAACGGTTACTAAATCTGGTTGGGTAAATATTCTTTTCTTGGTGATCTTCCCTATTGTTTCTTTTCTGAGCCTTTGGTTAACTCCCTCAATTCTAAAGGTTTGTTTTCTCTAGGCCAAGCTTGGCAACTCTTTTCCTTTTGATTACTCCAAAGGTCATTAGCTTTCAACATCTGAGTTATCTCTACAAAATAATATTGCTCTAGAATGGGACCGTTTTGTTACCAATATGTCATTTAATGGTTTAATTCTGTCCAATGAAAAGGACAAGCTTGTTTGGGCTTGGGATAACTCTTCCTGCAAGGTGACTACAAAATCAATTTATATGGAAATCACCACTTCTTGTTAAGTGGAAGACTTTTGGTGGCATTCGTTAATCTGGAAATGTAACCTTCCTGCAAAACTTAAAACTTTCTTATGGTTAGTATTGAAAAACATAATTTTAACTTGGGGCAATTTGTAGAAAAGGGGATTTCATGGCCCCAATATTTGTAACTTATGCAATGGAGAAGGGGAAAGTATAGACCATCTTTTTCTCAGGCGTGGGATATCTAAATCTTTATGGTCCAATGTTCTAGATGTTACTAGAATCAAAAGTGCAGAGCAATACAATTCCTTTAGTGAATATCTCATGTTCTGGCATAACAACAAGAGATCGTCCTTCTCTCTTCCCATTTTTATTGCCTGGAAAATATGGGGACTAAGGAATAATCTCATTTTTGAAAACAAGCAACCTAATTTGATTCATGCCACCTCCAAAGTTTTAGCCTTCTTGAAAGAATATCCTACTAAGTTAAAGGCTTACCACAGAAGAAAAGCAATCAACCCAGGTTTCAATCTCCAGTACCTTGTTTCCTTCTTTTACGATGTAGCCCAAAAAGAAAAATGTGCAGATGGATATATTATCATGCTAGATAGAAAGCATTTTATCAAATCAAGTTTGGGATTCGACCGGGGTACTAATACAAAGGTCGAGTTGTTGGTTACATGGGGTCTCATGCACTAGGCAGCTTCTTTAAACATTTATTTTTTAACAATTGGTGGTGATTCAAAAATCATTATAGATTGACTCTCTGGAAAGATCAACTTGCAGGTTTTGAATCTGGCTTACTGGAAGTCCAAAATAAAGAACTTGATTAGTGGTTTTCACAACATTTCCTTCTTTCACATTTAAAAAGAATTCAACCTTCAAGCCGACACGATGTCTAAAAAAGGTCTCTTGCTCCAACCAGGGACTTTCCACTTAGAAGAATGGCTTGATGGAGTAAGGATCCATGTTGGTATATATCAGTTGTTCTAGTTTTTTCTCAATCGTTGTCTTATGGGTTCCTTGTCCTTGTTTGCATGGCATCGCATGCTCTATGTCTCATTTTTGTGAAGTTTTTTGTTGTGATTCCTTAGGCAAATGTATTGCTCAGCTTTGATGTAATTAAGACATATCAAAGTCTGATTTTAGTTATGAAACCAATGTTGGTTGCTTGGTCAGATGTTGTAATCACCCCTATCGGGGATGTCAGTGCTTCTTAGTTGCTTCGATGATCATATATAACTGTATTTTTTTGGCTTAGTTGAGCTCTCAAGAGAGCACACGCTTTGTAAATATCTTTGATTCTAAATCGAATAGCAAGATATTATCTTCCAATTAGAAAAAAATGTATCCTAGAAATGAGAGTTTTAATCTAAAATAAAATCTTAATCATGAAATATGAAATTGATATGAATATTAAAAAGACAACAATTACAAGTGTAAGATTTGTAATATTGTGAGCATTATTTAAACAACAACCAAAAATTAAAAAGACTCATAAAAACCACAACAATTTCTTGACAATGTTACTAGTGAAATGAAAAAGATATCATCACATCAACTTGGGACATACACCTCAAAGTTTACTAAACTTCTTCAACATTTTTATATTTTATTCTTTTAAATAAAAAATTCTCATATTTTTAATTATATATATATATATATTTTATATTTTTTATTTTTTTTTAATTAAAAAAATAAGACACAATATCAAAATGTTAAGTAAAACTCCCATGGATTTATGATCAAACTTTTCATAAAAATATGAAAATACAATTCTATTTAAATTTAACATTTTTATTTTCGTGAAATATGAATATGTCATTAACTTTCTCTTTTTATATTTTATCTTAATAAAATTAGAAATTATTCATTTTATATATATATATATATATAATTTTCTATTATGTTTTTAGGGAAGTAGTTTAATTGACCATAGTTGTGATATGAAGTATTATATAGGATATGAAATTTAAGGTTTAAATATATTTTAATTACTTGTGAGCTATATAAGGGGCATTTATAGTAGTGGTCAAAATTGTGGGGAGTAGTTTAATTGGCAATGGTTGTGATATGAAGTATTAAGTAAAGGATGAGATCCAAGGTTTAAATCTCCTCTCATTAGCTCGCGAGCCATGTGCAGGGTACTTGTGATAGTAGTCAAAATTGTGTGGTTCACCGAGAGGCTATAATGTTAGTAGTTAAAATTGACCCCGTATCATACATGTATGAACTCAAAAAAAAAAAACAACAACAACAACAACAAAACAAAACAAAGCAAACTCTTATTATAATTTTCTTATTGCAATATTAACATCCTTTAAAATGCAACAAATTTTAAAAGTATTTAATCTTCTTTTTTTTTAATTGGGGGAGGCAGGAGTAGGAAGGGTTATCTATTGCCCCGGTGAAAAAATAGAGATTTTTCTATGCTTGGGGCTCGGGGAGTGCTACAAATAACCAAGCAGAGTGTTTAGCATTATGGCAGGGGCTATAATTGGCCATTTTGAGGAAAATTCGACACTTGATAGTATTTGGGGACTCCACGATCATCATCCAACAAGTGGTTAAACTCAAAGAGAACTCCATCAATGTTCAAATTCCAATTCTACAAAGGATAAAAATGTAAATTGGGAAATTTGGTTCAGCAGAGTTTCATCATGTCAAGAAGCATTTGAATTCCATGGCAGATGCGTTAGCGAATAAAGGAGTTGCCATGGAACAAGGGATGTTGACATGGGACCATAGCAATGTTATCTTTAAACCTTTACCATGAAAGTAGTAATTAAATTTCATAAAAATGGTGCAACAATCAGAATAAGTGTACTTGGTGGACTGATTAGGTGTTGGGAGGCCTTATGGTCTCATGTCAAACCTTGTCATCAACCAACAATCCTTCATAATCAACACATTAAAGACCGATGACATTGCTTAAATGCCAAGGTTCAGTCTACCCCTGCCCCCCAAACACTTGGTTGAGGTTTATACTTGTACATGAACCTTGGGATAATTAGTGGATTGGTGTCAATTTCAGTAAATGGAAGTGGGATAAGTAGTATAATTCCTCCATCGACACGGTGAGGCAAGCACGCTTGAGTAGTAGAGCTTTATTGGCATTGGTTAAGAGCTATCACGATGATTAATCGAGCAGGGAATGTCTAGCCAGTATAATGAATAAGTCATGGTATCATATTAAAGGTCGTGAGTGGTCGCATTGGTTGACGGGAACGGGTAGGCTAGGAGGAAGCTTATATAAGACAAGCAAGATTGTTATTCTAAATGTTGAGGCTTATGATTGGAATCGAGCTACTTTAGGTGTTGAAATTGCTCGAGGCACTAGATAGAATATGGAGGGAGAATTACAGATCTCGATCGCTAGGGGGAATGAGGAGATTACTTGTCAGACAGATAATATTTCTATGACTATGGAGCACATTATATCTTTGCTTAATCGACAAGGAGAAATGGTGACCATGGAGAATTGGGTTCAGACGCAACTTCTCAGCGAAAAATTTGATTTGTTGCAGAGCAAGATTGATAGGTTACACGAAAAACTAGACATAATGGACAACCATTTGACAAAATTAGAATCCACAACCGGCAGGCGAGTGGAGGAACACAACATTGGAAAGGATGCAAGGGAGAAGATAGGATTGAACCAAACTCCTGCTCAAGAACAATTGATGCAAGAGGGAGCTGTAACAGCCCCAAAATAAATATCTAATTAACTTATTAACATTAAATTTAAATCAGAGTGGCACTTAGCCAAATAACATATAATTAATTAACTAAATTCAAACTATGAAGAGTGCTTACCTGTGCTTACCTGTGGTAGAAGTAGGCTTACTGCAACAAGGTTTTGGGGACGACTCTCCACCCAACCATAGGCTCAATTGCGCAAGGATTTGCTACAACTGGCCACCCCCGAGCCCTCAATCAACGTACTACTACCAGTGACTCCTAAGTCTTAGAACACCATTCTCCCAAGAGAATGAAAGATAGAATCTTGGAAAGATGGCATGCAAGAATGCCTCTCATCTTCCTCACTATCTATTAAATAGAGCAACATTGGAAGGGGAACCACATGCACACACTCCATGTGTCTACATGCAACTTTGATTTTTAGCTTTCTTGTTTAGTTCTTTACTTTTCTTTTGATTTTTAGCTTTCTTGTTTTATTTCCTTCTTTTTGATAGCTTTACTGATTTTTTATTGTTTTCTTTGTTTTATTTCTATTTATTCTTATTCAAAGCTTTAGTATAGTTATTACTATTTTTATTTTTATTATTTTTATTTATTTTCTTGTATATTTTTAAATATCATTTATTATTTAACATTTATGATTTTATTTTTATTTTTATTATTTATTATGAAGTGATTTTATTTATTTATTACTTATATTATTATTATTTATTTTGTATTATTTATTATTTATTTTGTATTATTTTGTATTATTTATTATTAAGGGGAGGGATATTACATACTCTCTCACTTTAAGGAACTTCGTCCCGAAGTTATGTTGAATTATGTATTATTGATTATTTTTATTATTTATTATTAAGGGGAGGGATATTACAGGAGCAAAGGCATTTGCAGGACTGAACTTTGATCATGGGTCATCAATTGGAGGCTAGTTGAATTGTCTTTTTGAATTATATAATGTAAATATGTTTTAGTTTTAGGAGTATTCTGGGAAGTCCTCAGACGACACTAATATAATTATATAGTTAACGGAAAGTGTAGCAGAAATCAAGGCTTTTTTTGAACCTGTATGAATTCAGTGTTAGAGGTATCAATTGAATATGTAACAAGATATAATTTTATAATCAATTTAATTTTAATATAAAATGTCTACCTATTTTTTTTAAAATATATAATAATTTAGAAATTGTGATTATGATTTAAATTCAAATTTCATATATATATATATATATAATATAAACTTATTTAATATAACATTCTTCATCAAGGACTCCTGTCATTGAGAGATGGCTAGGGTTTCAAAACTCTTCTGCGCCGCCGTCACACTGCAGAACAACGATAGGGTTGTGATAGCAGGTAGTCCCTGTAGGAAATCGTTTGCTGGATTAGCCGAATTGAAAATTTTGTCAAGAATTTGGCTCCGTAGTGAACTAGACCACGAACCTCCCACGGTTGATCGATCCCCTGCAGCAGATCGAACTTCACTTAGGTCAAGGGCGTGCATTTCTTACCTGTTTCGGGGTTTTTTTCACTGGGCACCGCTTGGATTCGTTGCAACAGGATATGGCATGGATGATACACCCCAACATCGACCAGATCAGCCAAAAAATAGCAACTTCTACCTTGGTTTTGATCTTCTCGCCATGATTAAAGACAAGGAAGAAGCGATCTGGCCGGAAATGGCTGTATGAACAAGGGTAGAACAAAATGTCATGTACCCGCTTCCCATCGAGATAACGAGGGTCTGCGTCATTGGTCGGAAGGCGAGGACTGTTGTCATGGTAGATCCAGATAGAGCCGCCATGCCCTTGGTCGGGCTGTTAAATGGTACCCTCGGTAATTTGGCTGGGTATTCAGCGCTTGACAAGCCAGAGCTAGAGCACACAGACTTGATTCCTGAGATCTTTATGGCGGATGGACAATAGAAGGGGCATATGCGCGCAACTGGGTCTGGATCAAGCAGATCATATGATACTATTATTGAATTTGTTGGATCTGTCGAATTTTCACTAGACCTACTACGGTAATACCTGGAACACTGCTGATAGGAGGCGGCCAACACTTTTACACAGTGGGAAGACATATAAACCCTAGATCTACCATCGATCTGCCAGATCTGGCTTACAATCCAGTAAATCGGGGCCTGTATAAGGTTGATCTGTCATACATGAATACAGATCTGATGCATATCTTCATCAGATCGATAGAAGGCAGACATTGTTGTGTACAGATCACGAAAGGGATGAGCGTTCAAGAGTTAAAAAAGGAGATCCAGAATAAACTAGGAACTCTAGTAACATACCAAAACCTGATATTTTCAGGACTCTGCTTGCAGGATCAACACACACTCCAGCACGATGGAATCATTAAAGATTCAACCATCATCCTCAACCTGAGACTGCGAGGCGGGTGCAAGGGGGCCAGCTCGAAAACTACAGGTTCTTTCCGCGATGCAGTCAAAGGAAAGGAACCACTGCAACACAGTCTAGCACCCACAACAGAGCTACGAGGCCCCTATATTGTGGAACAAAAACCAGAATCACCTATGCTTACAGTATCTCTGCCAGAGGTAACGGATCTATACACAGATTTAACCCACAATGCTATTATATGTAGATTTAATGGTTTTTGGCCAAAATCAGATGCACTGCATCAATGGATTTTCACATCATGGTCACCTAACTGTGAAATATATCTATGCCCTAAGGGTTTTTCATAGTTAGATTTAGCACAAAACTGGAACGAGACAACATCATTAATCAGGGGCCTTGGTATTGGGGCAATGTTGGTCTCTTTATCACCCCCTGGTTCCCAGACTTTGATGCCAATACCATGATCGTTTCAACAATGCCAGCTTGGGTAAGGCTGCATAACCTCCCACTGCACTTTTGGCACCAAAAAGTTTTAACATCCATTGGGAACTCCTTAGGAAAGTACCTTAAAACAGATGAAGACAGAGCTATTCGGGGAATCTTCACATATGCCAGAATATGTGTAGAGGTGGACCTAAGTCAAGGACTACCAGATCACATCACATTGATAATAATTCATTGTGGACACAACCGCTTGACTATGAGAACACAACATTTAGATGTCGCAGCTGCTTGTAGACAGGGCACCTACAATATGCTTGTCCATTGGCTAGTAAGGTGCCAAAAGGAAATAAGAAACAACAGAAAAAGCCTAAAGGTTGGCAGCATATCGAACCGCTGGAGGAGGAGGAACTGAAGACAGAACCCACAAACATGCAAATGAGACAGGAAAACATACAGAAAGAAAGCACCCGGGAACTTGATTTGGGGCTAAATAACTTGATACAACAACAAGAATTACAACTGGAAATAAGCGGCACCAAAAGAGCACATAGCTCCGAAGGCTCGGAATCTGACAAAGAACAACCAATGAAGACAAAGGAAAACCAGCTTGCTATAATTGTTCCCACTCCCAACACTGGAGGTTGGTGAAAAGTGGAGAAGGAAAAGGGCAAGAAAGTATAGGCCTGCTGGCATAATATTTCTTTACTTATTTTTGTATTCTTATGCGTCTTGATTTTTTAGGAATAGCTCGTTTGCATATGCTATAAGCATCTACAAAATGTATTTTTCTTCATATGAATAAATTTATGACTTTTTTCCTACGTGAAAAAAACATTCTTCATCAAGGGGATTGATCTCGATCAATACAGTTAAAATTAGTGGAGAGTTAGCGCGCGCGCTCTGGAGCAGCCATCCCTAGCTACATCTCAGCTCCTATGCGCCCTTGCTGCTTTGCGGCCCGAGGCTTTGGGTCCTCTACCCCCCTTCTCAGTGTTTCCCTTTGAGCTTCTGCGGTTCAGAGCGCCCGTCTTCTGCTGGGTGGGAAGATTAAGCCGGGCCTGCCCTCATGGAGGCCTCGAGCTCGCCCCAGACTGGTCTGCCCTCTTCTGCTGAAGCTTCTCTCGTCTCTTGGTCGGCTTGCCACAAAAGAAGAAGAGCGAAGTAGCCAGTTTGTCAAGCGGCTGGAAGGCATTCCTGAAATCTCCCTGCCGCAAGAGACCCCGATTCAGGTTGCCCTCTCCTTGGCTGAGCGGGCTCTTGTTGGTCAGTTCACTGGTCTATGGCCTTCTCCTAAGACCACTTGGTCCTGGGTAAACAGGAACTGGGCTCCTCTGATCAAGAGCAGTGTCACCTCTTACTTCTTAGGTTGAGGGTGTTTCCTTTTCGAATTCACCTCAAAGGAGGACAAGGATTTGATCTTCCAGAATGGCCCCTATTTCATGGGCCCCCAGGGCTTGTACCTCAACAGATGGACCCCAGATTTCGACCCTGCAGTCGATGTCCCTTCGGCGGTCCCTGTATGGGTCGGACTTCCTAATCTTCCAGTCCATTGCTGGAACTTGGACTCGCTGAAACACATCGGAAATGCCCTTGGGAAGTTTATAGATAGGGCAAACAACAAAGATCAATATGATTGCGCTCGTATATGCGTAGAAGTAGATCTAAAAGTGGGTCTCCCAGAAGCCATCAAAATCAAAGTAGGAAGCTGAGCCCATCTGCAAAAGTTGGATTACGAGCAGTTGCCTTTCAAATGTCGAAAATGTCATGTCTACGGACACTTCGCCATAGGTTGCCCAACCAATGTGGAACCAGAATAGGGTAAAGAAGAAGCTTGGAATCAGGTCAAGCGCACCAGGAAATCCCAAAAGCAGGCTGGTCCAAACAGAAGAGGTCCCAGGCGCCCCCTCAGCAACCCCCTCCCAGAAAGGATCAAGAAAACAAATTTGCCCCTCTAAGCTCGCAAATAGAGGAATCTCAGGAACCATAAAAACAAAAATCAACCTCTCCCCCTAAAGCCCCCAAAGGTTCTGGAAATGGAGTTGATCAAGCTGGAAGTGGTGGTCCAGCAACAGAGGCAATGGCTGAAAGTGGTGTTCCAGCAATAATTTGGCAATGGCTGAGAGCTCCAAAGGAAACACTGTCGCAGCAAAGGAAGAGGAGCATGAATTGGAGTGTTCGGAGGAAGAAGGGGAAATAGGAGAATCCCAAGCTTCAATAAGGAGATCCACAAGAGGCCGCAAATCAGACCGGGAAAAAAGAGAGCATGAAACCTTCAAGGATAAGCTTCAAGGTAGCCAGCCAACTCTTGAGAAGCTCCTAGCATCAAAAGCAAATATGGCGAGAAACCAGCCCCAAGGCTCCAAGGGAGCCATTCAGAAATATAAATGATGAAGATAGTCACCTGGAATTGTAGAGGTATGGGGAGCAGAATCAAAGAAGAAGCCATCAGAAGTTTAATAAGAACAGAAACTCCTGACATACTTCTCATCCAAGAGACCAAACTGGAAGACTCCGTCTTCCTTCAGGCAAGCAAGAAACTTTGGAGCAAATGTGAGGCGAAATCTATCTCAGCTCGAGGGGCTTCCGAAGGGCTGGCCACTCTTTGGAACACTAGCAAATTCTCTTTCTTTTTTGAATCCCTCAATACTCATTAGTTGCTCTTAAAATTGTAGCACTTAGACTCAAAAGAGATTATCAGCCTCTTCAACGTGTACATCCCTGTGAACGCTGTGGAAAAAAAGGCCTGCTTGGACTCCATAAGAACCCAAGCAGATCTAGTCAATCTGGAGAATATCATCATAGCAGGAGATCTCAATCTTTCTCTCTTTTCAATAGACAAGAGAAGAGGCAACATTGTTCGAGATCCAGCAAGGGAATGGGCAGAGGACCTTATGCAGGACCGGGACCTCCTGGACATCAAGCCAATCTTGGGTAAGATTCTGAAAGTGCTGAACATCAGGGAGGTCAATGTTATTGGAGATTCTCAGGTTATTATCAACACTATGTTGACTCGTTCTAAGCCAAAGGACCTAAGGCTAGCAAGGCTGATACACAGAATTTCAGATCTTGGTGACTCTTTCCAGAATTTAAATTTCTATCATGTGTTGAGAGCCAAAATAAGGAGGCGGACGCTGAAGCTAACAAAGCAGCCCTTCTTACAGTTGGTGCTCTGCTCAGAGGTAGACATGAAATATGGGATCCAATTCCTTAATTTAGATCATTGTCATGTTTTATTGCTTTTTGTTAAATCAATTTGTTTGTACCCACAAGCTTGGGAAAATCTCTGAAATTGACCATATAGTTGTAGCTAAGAAAAGATGTGAGCTAATCATAAATGTCACGGTCATGCAAAGTTGTTCAACACTTATCGTTTCAGACTCATCCTTTGTAATCCGCTCTTTGGCATTAAAGCTAAGTTTCTAATATATCCACTACCTGTTTCTGTAAAATAATATATATATATATATATATATATTAAATAATATAATTATATAATTACTTAATATTTATAATACTTAAAAATTGCAATTATAATTTAACTCAAATCTAAGTAAATATATTTTACTATTTAAAAAAAATATTAAACATTATATTATTTATTTTCATATTCGAATATTTCGAAGTAAACATATCTCTTTAAATAGAAATTATTAAATATTATGATTATGAAAATAAACATATTTCTTCAATTTATATAGAATTTATAGATATTATATATATAATTTTTCATGATTATATAGAAAAACTATAGCAACTAATTATTTTTTAAAATGTTTTTTTAATTTTAATATAACTTTATTCTATTGTTTTTAATGGAAATTAGATTTTTTTTTAATATTAATAAATAATTTAATGAGTTTTAAATTACTTAATATTTGTTAATTAATTTTTTTAATGAGTTTTAAATTACTTAATACGTGTTAATTAATTTTTTTAATGAGTTTTTAAAATTACTTAATATTTGTTAATTAATTTTTTTTGATGAGTTTTAAATTACTTAATATTTGTTATAATTGGTTTTTTAATGATTTTTAAAATTACTTAATATTTGTTAATTATTTTTTATTTTCTTTTAAGAATGGTATAATTTCTATTAAAATTTGGATAGAATTTGATACATATTGGATCTATAAATATTTTTAAGTTTTTGTTTGTTACATTTTACACCTAGTCTAAATATATCTATTCTAAACATGTTCTCCTTATACAATCTCCAAAAAACACCTAAAATTGCTACACACTTGCAAAAACATATAAAATTACTTTAGGCTTGGACCTTGCGACATGTTCCTATTTGCATAAATGACCTGGTATTCATCGACTTCCTTCTCAGGCTGATGTGGTGAACCCTGACCCATGTTGGTGCTCACATTGGCTTCGTCACCATCATGCACTTTTGAATTGTTCTACCTCTACGCCATTTATTCTGGAACATTGATGCATTCCTCAGTTGTAGGACCATTCATTGCTAGAGCCATCTTATCCATTTGAAAAGTCAACATATTTACTGCCAGTTGAAGCCCATCTATTTTGGTTCCCAGAAGCCCCAACTTTTGGGTTATTAACTCATAATGCGCACAGGTCTCGAAAAGGATCATTTCCGTCAATCTTATGGATAAATATGTTGTGTAATCTAACACACCCTCTTGCTGCTTCACTCTGCAGTTTGCCTTGCTGGTGTTTTCACTGTTATCAATGATGACCACCCTACATGAGTTCTTCCCTTTGCTCTAAGAGTATTTGCCGCAATTCGTTGATTTTGGCTTCATAAAGACATTGTTTGCTTCTATATATCTTCTATAGCCCACTCTCCTCCAATTATGGTTTCTAACTACTCCATTATTGCTGCAGTAATCCCCATATAATGTTCGGACAATGAGATCCAACGCCATCGTGGGAAGGGTGCTTTCTATACAGACTAAGGTGACATTGAAGTGCACATGCTTGTTTCGAGCTTCTTAGATAGAGCAATAATTAACTCCACACCCTACTTTCCTCCTTCGAGATTATATCCAGGCTTCTACTTATCCATTCTCTAGCATTGCATGACGACCATATATCCTATGGATATACTATTACGTCCTTCAGTGAGGAGAGCTCGCCTCCACTGCACTAGGAGGTTTAATATTGATGTGACCAGAGTGGTAATGGCATTGTCTAGGTGGAATGATTGCTTGTTCCACCATTTTCTATACTAACCTATTTTTGGCTCCTTAGTACCATGAAGTCTTCTATGGAATTGGTTTGTATATATAAATCCTCATCATCTACTTTTATTACTCCTTGTTCCAAGGGAACTCCTTGATTGGCTAAAGAATCCACCATTATATTATGGTTTCTCCTTATATGAAATAGCTCTACCTTCTCAATTTTTATCAAAAGAAGCTTTATTCTATGCAGGATTGGGGTCAAAGTTTGTGTGGAACTTCCTTGTACTTTGCTCACCCAGTTTATTACGATTGTTGAATCACCTAAGACCATCAAATGACAAATTCCTTTGGTGAAGTTCAATTCCAATCCTTACCACAATGCTAAGTATTTAGCGTGGTTGTTAGTTGAGTCCCCTAGACCCTAAGCAAATTTGATCTCTTTTTCTTCATCGAGAAGAAAGATAACCCATCTTGTTCCATTAAATAATTTTATTCAATAATATGTTAATTTGAAATATTTATTAAATAATTTTGTTTAATAAATATAATTATAATTATAATATTTAAAGATTTTATAATGATATAATTCAAATTTAAAGAACATATTTTTGATGATTGTTTTTTTTGAATAATTTATTAATATAATGTAAAATTATGTATTATATGATTAATAAAATAAATATTTAATTTTCTATGATTAACTCATGCGAGTTGTTTTTAGTGCGATTTTTTGGAAGTTTTTCTGGTGGATTTTTCCGGTCCAATTTCTCTAAAATCCAACAGGAATTCATTGAAATTACAAGCTTGATGGGTAATCCCTACACAATAAAAGTGCTCTAGGGGTTTTTCAGGGTGTTGGATCCATATATACAATAAAAAAACTAGTTTAAATAACACAAATCAAGATTTCACCTCAATTTTTTTCGACTAGCACCGAAAATTCCAAAAAATCACACTAAAAACAACTTCTTAACTCATATGTCATTTATAAAATAAAACTATTAAATCTAAAAATTATAATAATAACTCAAAAAAGTTATAATAATACCTCATCCCTTTATCACATAAATATAAACAAAATTACCTCATCCTCATATTACATAAATATAAACAAGCCTCTTCTAATATACAAATTTATATATGATGATGATGATGGTGGTTAACGCCCGCTGAGACTAAACATTGGTCTATCGGACCTAAAGAAACAAATTATTTACTTTGATTTAAGATTTTATTCCTATGCTCAAAAAGATTGGATAGAAGCCTCCTGAGGTCACTATAATTTTGACATTGTAAAAGGCTAGGAAGGTCAGTATTGTAACAAAGATTGTGAAACTGAGATCTAATGTGTTTGTACGTGGGGCACTCTAAGAGAAAGTGGTTTTCATCCTCGATGTTCCTATTCTCACATATATGGCAGATCCTTTCCATCCATGGTGTTTTAGGAACTGCCCAACAACCTATTTCACTATAGAGCTCGTGAGAATTGTTTCTAATATTTGCTATATTAATTTTCTTCTTTGAGCTATATATATTATATATATATATTAATTCACTAAATATTATTTATTAACTATTACATTTAATATAATATTATTAAAATAATTCTCCCATTATTTATTATTCTATTCAACACACATCCCCTTCTTTTTATTATCTATATAATATATTTATTCACACGGTCATAAATCTCATATTATAATTACATAGGATTTGAAAGCTAGGTAATAAGTCCGTTAAATTAAACCATGTGAAGGATGTGAGGTCCCATTATTTATTTATATATGTAATAAAATCATACATAAATTAAATTATGTAATTGATTTAACCAACAGATATTTGGGTTTGATTATTAATTATCTACAGTGGTGCATAAATTGACAAAAACTCTAGGAACGCAAGTTAATGGTGAACGACAAAAACAATATGACCGCAATTTCACTGCACCTCGTTATGGCTTATTCCTAAAGTTGATGACATGTCAGTTGATTTGGTACTAAATTAAAGTGGAAGTCAAAAGTGCAATCGATCATTACAATGAAATATACAACTAATTCAAATAATGTTATATTCCTGTACATATAAAGACGTTAAAGTGGTTTCCTACTCGCCCTCAAAAGAATATCTGTTCAAAGCTACAACGATTATTAAAGTTGGGTTTTTATTTCTATTTTAAGTATTTGTTTCGTTAGTTTCTATGATACTTGTTTTGTTGTTGTGATACTTGTTTCACAATAACAGTGAAAGGAAACAAATTTCGGTATTTTTTTTAGTGTATTACTAATTATTTTAAAATTAAAAAAAAAAATGTTTAATTTTGTGAGTGGATATTTCGTTGATGAGTGTTTTGAAATTGACATTGACAAAATGCTCTGAACAAGTCCTTTACGTAAGAGGGGGTCAGAGGGCAGGGGCGTTTCGATTAGTGCTCTGACACTGATAGTAAGACAAGTATTACTAGTGTGTTTATCTCTTATTTCACTCTAATGTTTTGAGAAAATGTTACGACACTTCTTTCTTCTTCTTTTTTTTTTTTTTTTTTTTTTTTTTTTTTTTTTTTTTTTTAGGGTGATTCAATGTGTAGTTTTCAAAACTATGTTCAACAACATTCATCATTTAAAAACTTGAAACAACTAATGGTGGTATTTAAGGTTCCCGAATTCTTATTATGCAATATTAAATACACTTGTGAATTAAATATTTATTGTGCAATATTCAATGAAGTGTATTTTTTTTTTTAACATAATCAGGTACTTGTCTATTATAAAAAACTGCTGAATATGAGCGTTGTTACAAGGAGAGAATAGAGAGGTAAAGAAGTCCAAAATGGGCGCGCAGGCCCTAACTTCTTAGTTGTAACCTTATAGCTTTTGTACTGGAATAAAAAACGGCTATATTGCCTTACAAAGAGACCTGCGAGGAAACAAAATTTGCTGGCCATGTGAATTTTTACCAAAACTGGTTGACTGAGTCCTCCATCTGGGTATCCTTCTTGCTTGCTCTGGTGGAGGCTTCTGCTTGCATGGCATCAGTGATGTTTTTTATGTGTGCGATGGCCTCTTCAAGGTGTGTGCATTTTTCTTTCAGGCTCTCTATTTCAGCTCGCTGCTTTTCCAATTTTTTCCTCTTGGAGCGACTGTCAGCCTGATAATCTTCCTTGAGCTCGTTGTGGCGCTTGATGATCCTTGCAATCATGAAACAATGCTGCTTGCAGAGCATACAAGTGTTATTGCCCAGCACGCGGTCCAGAGGATTCTCAGGAGGATTGTTGTCCGTCTGGTTCTCATTCTGGGGTCTAATTTCGGAGGGCTCCGCCATGTCTGAGAGGAAATGAACAGCCAAGGAAGTCAGCGACCAAAAAACTAAGAAGGACAGAGATTATACCTCGATCGATTCGAAGGGAGGCGAGCTTGAGTGCAGGGGCTGCCTCGCTTGATGGAAGTCTTCTGGTTCCGGAATGTAGGATAACGCGCAGCTGAAATGGGAACTGAGATGCGCAGGGGATGAAATAAAGAGGAGGGGAAGCAACAGAAGGTAGAGGTAGTGGAGGAACGAAAGAGGGGACACAGAGACAACACAGCCAGAAACCAGTTAGAGATAATGAGTTCCTGATAAAATGGAAAGCTTGAGATTACCACTGAAGAGAGGGGAGCTCCAGGCTCCTGAAGACCGCGCACAGCTTCTTGAAGAGTTCTGGACTGAAAGGAGACATGCGCCTGAGCCTTCGAATCGCTAGGGAGGTTGATCAAAGAGAGGGACTTGCTGCAATAAATAGGGGAAGGGAGGCAGCTTGAGAGGGGGATCCAAGGCGGGGAGATTCTAATTAGATGGTGACTGGTAATCCGAAGGGAGATCGAGCTACGAGCGATGGAGATTTTGGGATGATGGCTGACATGACCAAGCCTGGGAGAGGCGGCTAAGATCAGAAGGATCACGAGTTCGGATTTTAGGGAGGTGACCAGGTCTGATATGGAGGGGAGGATCTGAGAGCGAAAAGACAGATTTACGCAGTCGAGGAGATTTGCCTGATAGGAAGGAGATATGAGGATGAGTTGAGTTCGAGAGGGATGATGACTGAGGTGGCTCAGAGTCTGATGCGATGGGATGGAATAAGAATCTTTATGGTATAGCTCTTTCATAGATGTATTCATTTTCCTTAACTTGGCCAACTTGCCTACTCACCGCCTTGTTTGCTTGCTCGTCTGCTTCCTTGTTGCTGCTCCTTAGCACATGTTTAAAAGTGGCACCTTCAATGTCTCTTAAATTGTCGATGATCCTGGACTTAATACTGTTCAGGGCAATTTGATTGAAATCCTTCCCTGAGGTCATTGCTGCTATAGTGATAGTTGAATCCCCAATTATGAGCGGATGTTGGAGGCCAAGTCTTCTGAGACTGGAGGTTCCTAGAAGGAGGTTATAAGCCTCGGCTTTATTATTGGACATTATTCCCAATCCCCATTCGTATGTCACCAAAATCTTGCCTTGTTGGTCTTTGATGACTCCCCCAGCACCGGCCTGTCCCGGATTATTTTTTGAAGCTCCGTCGAATTGGAGGGAGGGCCTCTTTTGGTTTTGAATCCATCCTCTGATTTCTTCATCCGGGCCTCTTAATTTCCAATCTATCTTTTTCTGACCTGTGCTTATTGTTTTATGGCTCCTTGATTCATAGTTGAATTTGGCTATCCATTCCATTTCCCTTGAGTTCCCTGTTTCCTGGTCTGATTGGGCTATTCCATTAGCACTGAGAGTTTCAGAGATGAGGGCAATTGATTTTGCTAGGATGCAGGGGATACTGGGCTTCTTGTTGTTGAAGATACATTTGTTTCGGGCGATCCAAATTTGCCAACAAAGGTTTGGAGGGATGCTGTTCCACAGTCTTTTGGCCAGGGTTTTGTTTTTCTTGGGGTAGGGATAGCTGTTCCCCCAGTTTTTTTGCAGGAGGGAGATCTGATTGGGCAGTTCTCCAATGCTTAAAGGGCTGGTTATAAGCTTCCAGCATTTTCGGGCAAAGGTGCATTCAAGGAAGAGATGGTTGCTGCTTTCTTCCGCTTCTCTACATAGGCAGCATATTGCGGGGCCAAGGATGCCCCTCTTCCTTAAATTTTCTGCTGTAAGGATTTTGCTTTTCAGAAGGGTCGAGTTAAAAAACTTGACCTTTGGAAGGCATTCAAGGTTCTTTGTGAAGAGGCCAATTGTTGATGGCTGAGGCGTTTTGGAGGATTTTATACCCTTCTTTGACAGTGTAGCTACCACCATTGGGGTCCCACATATATTTGTCCTCGGACAGTCTGTTGAGTGGAGCTGAGCCTGTGAGGGAAAGCTTGAGGTCAGCCCACTACGCTCTGAGATTGAAGGGGAGGCGGAGGTGTTTCCAACCCAGCCACCGATTTTGTTCCCAAATGGAAATGTCATAAAGGGACTTTAACTTTTTTGCTTCCATCCACAAATGTAAAGATCTGAGATTTGGGAGAGCTTCCCTCGCTTCCGTGCCCATTATGCGTTCAGTCCATATGTTAATGCTACTTCCATTTCCCAGAGCTCTTGAAATGTAACCTTTGAGGAGCGAAAGAGTTTTTTTTATGAGTTTCCAAACTGGTGTACACTGTCTGTCAGCAATTGGATCCACTAGGATGTTGGAGTTAGTCCCATTCAAGTATTTTCGCTTGATTGCTTCTGTCCACCAGGCTCCTTTTTCACTGAGAATTCTCCAGATTAGCTTAAATCCCATGGCCATATTAACTAATCTTGGAATTCTGATTCCTATCCCTCCTTTTTCAAATGGTAAGATTACCTGGTCCCATTTAACAAGGCTGAACTTTTTGGAGTCCTGCCTTCCTCCTTGCCACAAGAAGCTTCTGAGAATTAATTCCATGTGTTTATGAATGCTGGTCGGGGCGAGAGTGATGGCGAATTGATAAATAGGCAGGGCTGAAAGGATGGATTTTATTAGAGTTGTTCTTCCAGCTAGGTTGATCCATGACATCCCCCAGCTTTGAAGTTTGCCTCTCAGCTTCTCGATTACTTTCACCCAGATTTCAGTTTTGATTGAGTCCTTGGCTAAAGGTAATCCCAGGTACATGAAGTGACTCCAATTTCTTTGGGCAGGGATGTCCAAGATTATGGAAATTCTCTGAGTGATGTGCCTGTGGACGTTCCAGGTATATAGCATGCACTTATTATTATTGAGCTTTCCCCCAGACACTTGGAGAAAGAGGTCTAAAATTTTCTTAAACCTTCTGGCCATGAGACTGGAGGCTCCTCCTATTAGGAGGGTGTCATCAGTGAAGAGGGAGTGGTTTATCTCCTTGGTTCCGCGCGCTATGCTGATGCCTGTAATTTCTTTTTGCCTGCGTAGATTTTCCAGGTGTATGCTTAGAGTTTCGACCATAATGATGTAGAGAAATGGGGAGAGAGGGCAGCCTTGTCTCAGCCCCCTCGAACTTCTGAAAAATTTACTTGGTCTGCTGTTGATCAATGGAGCTGTCCAAGGCAAGGATATGCATTCCATGATCCTACTGATGAAGATGCTGGAGACCCTGAATTTTTCGAGGACCGCCTTAAGGAATTGATGATTGACTCTATCAAATGCGTTGGCCATGTCCAATTTGATAATCATCCCCTTTTCCTTTCTATTGATACTGCTGTGAATTGCCTCTTGAATGAGGATCACATTGTCCGTGATGTGTCTTTTGGGAATGAAGCCTCCTTGATTCTCAGAGCTGAGGGAGGGGAGAAGCTTTTTAATCCTGTTGGCTAGGATTTTGGTGATGATCTTATAGGAGACATTGCATAGGGAGATTGGCCGGAATCGGTCGAAGGATTGAGGATTGGGATCCTTGGGGATGAGGGCTAAGTGGGAGGATTTGATGCTGTTCCCCAATTTTCTCTTGGAGAAGAAATTCTTTACCATTCTTACGAAGTCTTTCTTGATGGTTTCCCAATGAGTTCTGTAGAATGCCACTGTGAATCCATCTGGGCCCGGAGCCTTGTCCTGTGCCATACTGAAGATCGACCACTCTATTTCCTCTATTGTGACCCCTTTGTCCAGCTCGTTGTTTTGATCAGCTGTTATTTTATTTTCAATTGAACTGAGAAAATCCTCACTATCGACGGGCTGAGGGTCTGCTATAAGGAGGGCGCTGAAGTGATTGAACGCAGCCTCTTTAATTTCCTCTTGGTCTCTTAGTTCTCTCCCCTCTATCATTATTCTCTCTATGTGATTCGTTGCACGCCTGAGTTTTAGGCTATTGTGAAAAAAAAGAAGTATTTTTGTCGCCGACTTTGAGCCAGAGGCAGCGAGATTTTTGTCTCTGCTCTTCTTCTTCCTCCCTGTGCTGTTTGTACAGGTCCCTGTACATCTCCTTCTCTTTGGCCTAGTCTTCTTCTGTGAACTGGGTGCGCTCCTTGTCCTGGTTCCACTGTTCCAGCTTTGTTTGGAAGTCAACTCTTTTTTTAGATTCCTCTACCGCGTGGTTTTTTGCCCATCGTTTGATGACATTCCTGAGGTTTTTGAGCTTGAATTCCCATATGAAGTTTGGCGAGCCAATAACTTCTTTTGCCCATTGTTCCTTGACCAAGGTTCGGAATTCCTCTTTGCTGTCCCAGGCCTTGTTATATTTAAAGGGGAGAGGCCCCATGTTTTTTCCTTTGTCTAAAATCAGTGCCACTGGTTTGTGATCTGAGAAATAGCCCAGGATGATTTTGCTTTGAATATTTGAGAATCTGGCCACTATTCTTTCTTGTACAAGGATTCGGTCAAGTCTCTCCTTTATATTGCTGTTGCCAATTATTTTGTTGCTCCAAGTGAATCTCCCATTGTACGAAGGGATGTCCAATAGGTTATGAGTTTGAATTTATGCTTCGAGGGAGTCTCTTGATAGGTCAGCATAGAAGTTTCCTCCCAATTTATCATCTGCATTCCTTATGAGGTTTAGGTCCCCTCCAAGGAAAATATTCCTTCCCTGAGCTGTCATGAGATCTGATGTTATTGTATCCCAGTAAGAAGCTTTGTCCCTGTAATGGTTTGGGGCGTAAATGTTGTAAATGGAATATTCCTCTTTTGTGGCTTTGTCCCGGATGTCTGTTCTTACCCACTAGTTGTAGGCCTTTTGCTCTTTGAGTTCCCATTTGTTTTTGTCCCATAGAGTTCCTATGCCTCCTGAGGCGCCTGCTGCGCTTGTTGCTACACCTGCATATCTTTTGCTTTTTTTTTATGTGATTTTGGAATTCTTGTTCCGTGATTTTGGTCTCCTGAAGTAGGAGAAGGTCTGGTTGTTCAGATTTGAGAAGGTCCCAGACTGCATTTGTTTTTAGGGAGGAGCCCATCCCCCTACAATTGCAGGAGACCAAAATCATCATTTACCTTGTTTGGTGTAGGCCCCGCTTTTCTCCTTCATTTTTTCTCTGCTTCCTTTTGTTTTTTCTAGGAATGTATCCATTGGTTGCTGCGTTCAGGTTGCCATTTCTTTTGCTGCGTTTTCATCTCTAATTTCTTTATTAGACTTTCTACCAGCTTTCTTGGGGGGATCAATGGAGAGGTTGTTTTCCTTGGATTTATTTCGGGTTAAGATTCTCTCCACTGTTCGGGGGGGGAGGACTGGGGAATGGAGATAGGGGAGGAGATGATGATGGCGGTACCTCTGGGGGAAGGAGGGGGGGATGGGGGGTCCTCTGCGGACAGGGTTTCAAAGGGGTTGGAGGAGGAGGGGAAGGAGGGAATAGGGCCAGAGGGTTGAGAAGGAAGGGGGGGTTTCAGGGGGGACTTTAGAGTTTGGACCATGAGGGGCGTTTGGTTTTTTCTTTTTTACTTGCTCCCAAGCTCCCTCGGAGGTTTCGGTGTTGCATTCAGGAACATTAGTTTTAGATTTTCTACATCTATTAGCGAAATGCCCGTATTCATGACATACCTTGCACTTGAAGGGAAGCTACTCATAGTCCACTTGCTGGATGTGCGTCCATTGATCGACTTTGAGTTTGATTGCTTCCGGAAGTCCTTTGCCCAGATCTACTTCCACGCAGATTCTCGCGCATGCATGCATGTTTTCCTTTGGTTCAGATCTGTCTATGTATTTGCTGACTGCGTTGCCTATAGATTTGACAGATTCATCCCCCCAGCAGTGAAGCGGCAAGTGGGGGAGGCGAACCCAGACAGGGACCGCGTTGGGAACGTCCATTTCTGGGTCGAAGTCTAGAGTCCATCTGTTTAAGTAAAGGCCTCGGGAATCCATGAAATAGGGGTCGTTCCTGAAGATCAGGTTCCTATCTTCCGTTGATTCAAAGAGAAAGGTATAAAATCCTCTGCCACAAAACCAGATTGCTATTTTCCCTTGCACCATCGAGTTCCAGTTTCACTCGACCCATCACTGGGCAGATCTTGGTGAGGGCCACAGACCCGTGAACTGCCCGACCAGGCCTCTTTCTCCTAATGAGATTGCTGCTCTCCTCGGAAGGGACGGAGGGAGAGATACTTCTGGTATTTCGTCTAACTTCTTGATAAACTTGGAAGCTGATGGTCGTATTTTCCCCGCCGCGCTCTCGGGAATGAGGGAGGCAAAGATTTTCTCATGGTCTTCTGGATCCTGAGGCGGGGGATCCATTTCTGCCATTGGGAGGTCAAATCTGAGGAGGGATCGCACGAGGGCAGCCGGGGGGAGACCCCAGAGCAGGGGGAGGACAGAAGGCCTGGGAGCTGGGAAAGGGAGGACATCAGAGGGAGAGCGCAGCCCAGCAGCAGCGCTGCCAGGCGCAAAAGCGCAGAGGCGGAGTCAGAAACCTAGGGCGCGCGCAGGTCACCAGTTCGCCATCGAGCCATGACCTCCTTCAAGGACAGTTTTATAATAATATTATATGTTACAATGAAAAAAATTTATTATACAATTTAAAAATAATATCATAAAAAAATATTATGTAATCTAACGTTAATTATTAATCCTATCTGTTTTTAATTTGAAATTAATTTATTAATGTTAAACTTAAATTTAATGTATTTTAATCTAATTTTCGTTTTATTTAATTCAAATTATTCCTATAATTATAAAAATTTAATTGAGTTGTTTTGATATAAAATTACATTAGTTTTAATTTGTATAGCATTAATTATTTTTTTTCAATTAATTAATTATGTGTCCATTTATTTTAATATAATATATTTATTTAGAAAAAGTGTTGGAAAGAAAGAGATTTTTTAATTAATTAAAATTAAAATTATTCTTTACAAATCCATGGTACATAAGATCTTGAATTTCGTGATAGATAAGATTTTAATAATTCATTATTTTTTTGGTAAGTCAATTGCAAAAATTTATATTATTTCCACATTATCAAATACAAAATAACAATTTGTTTTCTAGACTGGAAACTAGACTAGATACAAAAGTAGATTGGTTTAATCCATCTTATCTCTAATCTAACCATCAGATTCTTTTGTTTATTGATCAGAACAAAAAACTTCCTATTACTACTATTATCATAGCTAGGTGACTAGGTCTCTTAAGATGGTGACTTCCATTACTAGACCTACAATTATCAAAAAACCCTACAACCTCCTCGCTAAAATCCATATCATTACATTATAATAAATGATTAAACCTTTTAACAAGGGACATTTTGTTCCCAGCCCACATTTAGTTTCTTCCTTGCTGTTTGTTGCATTTGTAGGAGCTGACGTCGAAGATAGGCCAGGAACCCCTACTGCAAGCGCCTTAAATTTCTTGAGATGTGTCAGATTTCCCTTCGTATCCCCTGTATTAATATCAATGTTATGTACATACTTCCTATAGTTACAAAACATATCGTGTAGGTTCTCAATTCGGCCATGCTGGAGATTTTCTATATCAACCATCATCTTTATAACAGTCTCCACCCCTCCTATCCTTTGATGAATTTCCTACAGTTGATTCAAATTTTCATCCTGAAGATTATCCTTCTCCTTCTCCTTGTCCTTCTCAAGTTGAAAATTCCCCATTAAATTTTTTATGTGCCACATCATCTCTAGAGTATGTTGATACAAGGTCTTTCTAGTTCTTATGGTCCCCATATCTATTATCTAGTCCACTTCCTCCTCTATCTGACTATTAGACGTAGATGCCATTTGCTTACATACCTCCCTTTCCCAAGCCTCCACAATCTCTTTCCCTCTTGCTAGAACACTGGTATGGAAATATCTCACTCCCTCACTAGCAGTTGATTCCATGCGATTTATTGTATGTCTCCCCTACCCTTGCTCCTTTGCTCTAAGCCTCCCTAATGAGTATTTAATGCTCCCCATATCATATTCTATTATAGAAATCACCTTCTCACACTAGAAACTAATTGAGCTAGCCCCTTTACTACTTTTGCACTGCAAAAACTTCAGAAATAAAACAAGAAGGAACACACATCGACCCATGGATTTAAAGCCCTTATGGCTCAAGTGAATTTCCTTCCATGATTTTCAGTAATTTCTATCATATCTCCTGGAAATGTAGTACTTAGGCTTGTTCTTCCTGCATTCAGACCACAACCTTGTGTGAACCTCCACCTTTCTTCCCATTCATTCAATGTTGCCTGCAGATTTGATAGAGTCATTAAATTCTCCCTCCCCCCTTTCTACTTATTCCTTGCATGCATTGTACCATCCCACCTTTCATACTTTCATTCACCATTTACCTCCCGCTTATCACAATTTGAGTTGGTTCGGGTTTTCATATTGTCACTTCCTTCAACCGCCACCTTTTGCATGCATCTACTCCACCTTCCCATCACCTTGCCTCTTATTGATGAGCACTTTCCATTCATAATACATGCACTAGTTCATCGTGTTAGTCGGTGGCTCTCTAACCAATCCTTACCCTGTCACCTCGCTTATTTCTATTCTATCCACTGGTGTATTTTCCTTTTCTTCTATCTTCTTGTAGTCCTCTTTCTATTTTCCCTCTCAGAGCTCCGACCATGTCATGTCCTCATTCAACCATGAGTTGGAGGCCCCCTCATTGGCCAGCATGTATACCACTACATTTGCAGGTTAATGAACTAAACTAAATTCAACAACCACTAATATAGTTAAGTGTTGTTGAATTCATTGGATTAGTTGAGCAAAACACCAATGCTTTATTACCTTACTTACCTAAATACTACATTGTATTGTTCTCGCTACTTGGATGTCTATCATTGAATCCCCCTCAAATGTAACATTGAACAACCTTTCATACACCAGAATTTCCATCTCTTGCTCTAGAGCATGGAATTCCATAGCATTGTTTATAGTCTGCCCAAGACTGTTGAATAACACCCAACATATTTTCCCCTTGTAGTCTCTGATAACTCCCCCTGCTCCAACACTCCCAAGTTTCTCTTTTGAAGCACCATAAAAATTCAACTTAAAGAACCCCTGGGGGGGCGAAACCCAAATCTTCGCACCCATTTGAATCTAAGGTTCTCTGATCTGTATCAATTGTAAACTAAGATTCTCCATATTTAATAATTTTAAAATCCTTTCATCCTAGGGCGCTAGTTTCTCATTAGAGACCCTAATTCTTCTATTGATCATTGTTTCCCTCAACTGCTTCCAAATCCCTTCCACCAATTTTTCCACTGTGAGTCTCTTGTTCTGAAAGAGTCTGCTAGGTCCCTATACTGCTAGTGTAACCCCTTATTGTTATTAGTGAAACCCCCTTATTATATTGTTGTGCCCATGTAGTCCCCATATTTTTATTATTGTGCCCCATAGAAGCCCACTATTGTTATTGTTATGCCCTTACATTATTATTGTTATGTCGGCTTTGATT